>CAUYLG010028823.1:0-50638 GCA_963573385.1 Cacajao melanocephalus
TTCAGCATTTGCATAGCATTTCACAGACTTAAATGAAATACTGGTTGGCTGTTTATTTTCTTCCCTTATTCCTTCCTGTCTCTGTTGTTAAGTACAATTATCGGCATAAAAGAGGTTTTTAATACCTATTCCTAGATTGTATTCCAGCCTGGGCAATAGAGCAAGAATTCTGTTCTCTCTCCCCCTTTTTTCTTCTTTCTTTCTCTCAAAAAAAAAAAAAAGAAAAACATACACATTGGAAAGAAATACATATGTATGTCTTTACAGAAAACATGATTAGGTAAAATATTGTTGAAAAGCAATACATGACATTAAACAAATAAGTGAATTTAGCAAGTATGTGGGATATAAAAATACATTTTACTATACACTAGCAATGAAAAATTGGAAAATGACGTTTAAAATAGTATTTATAATGGCATAAAAACACACAATATTAAAGAATAGATTTAGCCATCTATGTATAAACTTGCATATTACATCTATAAAATATTGCTGAGTGCTATTAAAGTAAATTGAAATATATGGAGACATGTACTATGTTCATGTATTTAAAGGATTAATATTGATATGCCAATTGTGCCCAATTTGCCAGTAATTTCGATGACATTTTAATCAGCATCTTTGCAGGCATTTGTAAGTGAAAGTGTTAAGCAGTTCAGAATATGTGTATGTAAATATTAAAAATTTGATAATAAAACAATCTTGAAATATAAGTATGTAGTGGAAAGAATTATACTATTTAATTTCAAGACTTACTGTAAAGCTACAGAAATGAAGAGAGTCCATAGGCCAGTAATACAAAAGAGTGTCAGGATACATACATACTTACGGTATCTATTAATTTTTTATAAAGTTACCAAATTATTTTGATGAAAAAACATGAAGCATTTTCATAAATATTTCCAGGAAATTAAGCAGTATCTGAATTTTTTTAATGAAAACTTTAACTTTATACCATACACTTAAAGAAAAATTTTAAAAATTCAAACTCAATTATATTTCTAAAGTGAAAGGCTAAAAGTAGATATATTTTTTAAATTAAAATTTATTTGCAAAGCTGAATATGCAAGCATCTCTTAGGACAGAATGAACTAACAATAAAAGAAAAAGTATTGGACTTCATAAAAATTAATATATACAATTCTTGAAAATATAGCATCAGGGAAAGAAAAGAAAAATAAGACACAGACTGGGAGAAAATATTTACCATACATACTTCTGTGAAAATATTGCATTTTACTTTGTTATAGTTTTATTGAAAAAGTTGACAATAGACATAAGCACTTCGGCTGAATGTATATTATACTCTTTGTGAGCACTCAGATATAAGAATATTCTTTGCTTTGCAACTGCGTTTGTAATGTCACCTAAAAACCAAAACAAAGCTGGTTATGCTACCTTATGTATAAATGAACATAACCTCAATAAAATATGGGACATTGTCAAGAAGTCTAACAAAAAAATGTAATTGGAATCTCAGAAAGGGAGAGAAGGAAGAGTGGTATGGAAACTATACATAAAGAAATTTTAATGGGCTGGGCATGGTGGCTCACGCCTATAATCCCAGCACTTTGGGAGGCCGAGGCGGGTGGATCATGAGGTCAAGAGATCGAGGCCATCCTGGTCAACATGGTGAAACCCGGTCTCTACTGAAAATACAAAAATTAGCTGGGCATGGTACGCCGCCTGTAGTCCCAGCTACTCGGGAGGCTGAGACAGGAGAATTGCTTGAACCCAGGAGGCAGAGGTTGTGGTGAGCCGAGATTGCCAACGGATCAAGAAATTTTATTGGACTCCAAATTGGGTAATAGCAAGGAAAGCCAGGCATGGGTATTTTAATCATCAAAATTTTACCTGTGGTCAGCTAGCTGTTTGATGAGAGGTGCCTGGTAGTCAATCTTCTGCACAAAATAAGTAAATAAACAAGAAACAAGCAACTAAAATTTGTCCAAAATATCTGAAAAAGAGTGCTGGAGTACAGCAAGGAAGTGGCAGAATCCCTGTGAAGCACAGAGACAGAGGATGTCAGCATGGAGAAGGGAACAAAGTAGCCTCTCTATGCCACTCCATTTTTCTTGCTAAAGTGACTCAGAACTAAGACAAATTTTCTCTTTTGGGAAAAAGGCAAGCAGGAGGCCCCTCACAGCCTCTTTTACCACTCCAGATGCCTGCAGTTCTTGCTACAGGAGAAATCTCTACTCCTCTCAAATTCTGCACCCAGCTTATGGAGGTGCCTAGAGTTCAAATGGCTGCATTGATCCACAGTAGGAGGCTACATTGTATACCCCTCAATTCTGGTGGTTTAAACTACTACAGCATGACATCATCTTGAAGCCAGAGTTGCCTCTAGAGTGCCCTCTGTTGTGGAGGTTTGTAGTCATTCATCTCTTAACCCTTGAGGCTGTGTCATCATTCCATCATGCTCATATAGGTTGCCACAGTACCAGGACCCCCTAGGCTACTTAGAGCTGATGGCTAGCAGAATGGCTGTGACTCTAGTGCCCAATCATATGAGGTATACTGCCCCCAGAGGAATAGGCAGTCCTATACAGTGAGAAAAACAACTCCAGGTCAGCTGAACTGCCATGTGCTATATTGTGTACCTTTGGCCTGAGAAGGAGCTCAGCAGCCTGGTTCCAAGCAAGCCCTTTCTTAGCTAACCCATAACAGACATATACTCCTTGCCTGGAACTAACCCAGTACCATGCCCTCAGCAAGGTTGACCCTGAGTTAGTAAACACACTACATGAGCTCACACAATCTGAAAAGCAAAACAGCACCCATTGTCTAGTGCCCAGAAAAGCCTCATCACTGCCACAATAAACTTCCACAGCCTAGACCATTGAGGCATTCTGGTAACGACCGACACAAATTCAGCTGAAGAAACTGCTCAGATACTACACTGCTGTGTCCAGCCAGAACCAAGTCCAACACACTCTACCCAACCGATATCTTAGAACCATGAAAAGGGAAGAGGTGACTGTTCAACCAGATGTGCAGATATCAAAGTAGAGACATAAGAAACATGAAAAAAACAACAAAACATGACAGCTCCAAAATAACCCAATAATTATCTAGCAAGAGACCCCAGAGAAAAGGAAATTTATAAAATATCTTTAAAGTAATTTAAAATTATCATTCTAAGGTAACTTAGTGATACACAATAAAATATAGATTGATAATTCAGTGATATCAAGAAAAGAATACATTATGTAAATGAGAAATTATCTTTTTTTGAAACAGAGTTTCCCTCTTGTCACCCAGGCTGAAGTGCAATGGCGCAATCTCAGCTCACTGCAACCTCCGCCTCCCAGGTTCAAGTGATTCTCCTGCCTCAGCCTCCCAAGTAGTTGGGATTTCAGGTATGCATCACCATGCCTGGCTAATTTTTGTATTTTTAGTAGAGATGGAGTTTCACCATGTTGGTCAGGCTTGTCTCAAACTCCTGACCTCAGGTGATCCATCCGCCTTGGCCTTCCAAAGTGTTGGGATTAGAGGCATGAGCCACTACACCCAGCTGTAAATGAGAAATTAAGTAACAAGTTAGATAGCATAAAAAAAAGAAACAGAAATCTGGAACCGAAGAATACAGTGAATGACATAAAAATACTGTTGCAAGCATCAACAATAAACCTGATCAAACAGAACAAAAGAATTCTGAGGTTGAAAATAGATCCTTTGAAATAATCCAGTCAGGGAAGAAATAAATAATAAAAATGAATGAAGAATGCCTAAGGGTTACTGTTAAGCAAATACTCTTTTAAATTATGGAATTTCTACAGTGAGAAGAGCTGGAAAAAAACCACAGAAAACATATTTAACAAAATAATAGCTAAAGTCTTCTTAAATCTTGAAAAGATGACTAATTCTAGGAAGCTCAAAAGTCACCAAATAAATTCAATGAAAAAGTGTCTTCTTATAGGCATGGTATAATTAAACTGCTGAAGAGCAAATGCAGAGAGAATTTTTAAAGTAGAAAGATAAAACCATCTAGTCACGTAAAGAAAATCCCCATGGGACTATCAGCAGGTTTCTCAGCAGAAAGCTTGTAGGCAAACAGTGAGATAATATATTCTTAAAAAAAAAAAAAAACTGTTAGCCAAGAATGTTATACATGACAAATATATTCTTAGAAAATGAACAAGAAATAAAGTCTTTACCAGACAGACAAAAGCTGAATAAATTTACCACCATTAGACTGACTTTACTAGAAATATTTAAGGTAGTACTACAACTGAATATGGAAAGAAAATAATCACAATCATTATTATTGTGAAGATGTGTGAAAGTATAAAATTCACTAGTAGAGTTATATTCAAAATTAAACTGAGAATGCTCAAGCACTGTATTGCTTATTTGTAATTCTTTCTAACCTCTAGTAAGAAAGTTAGAAGTCAAATTGGTCAAAGATAACTAGAGCTACAATCACTTGTTAAAGAACATATACAGTACAAAACTGTAAATTAAGACAACAAAAATATAAATTGTAGTGTAGAGAGTAGATTAAAATTCTAGAGTACTTTTATGTGACCAAAGTTAAATTATCAGCTTAAAATAGTAAAATTATAGCTATAATATTATTTATATTAACATCATGAAAATCACACAAAAAATTGCAGCAGATACACAAATAAGAAAGAGAAAGTCATCAGAAAACCACAAAACCACAAAGGTAATCAACGAGAGTGAGGCAAAAAAGGAATTTACAAAATAATCAGAAAACTATCAACAAAGTTCCAGGAGTAAGTCCTTACCTATTTACAATAACATTGAATGTAAATTTAAATTGATTAAATTCTCCAATTATAGAGTGGCTGAATGAAAATAAAAACAAGACTAAACTATATGCTGCCTATGAGATATTTGTTTCACATATAATAACACACATAGACTGTATGTGAAGGAATAGAATAAGATATTTCATGCAAACAGAAACCAAAAGAAAGCAGGAGTAGCTGTACTTAAATCAGGTAAATGTAAGTCAAAAACTATAAAAAGAGACAGAAAAGGTCATTACTCCTCGAGAGGATATAATAATTGTAAATATGTAGTCATCCAATAACGGATGACTACCATTAGACTGACCATTAGACTTACTTTACCACTTCAAATATATAAGCATTCAAAATATAAGCAAATATTATGAGATCTAAATAAACTAAAATACAATAATAGTAGGAGACTTCAACACCCCATTTTCAGCTGTTAAAAGATCATACAAACAGGAAATTAACAAAGAAATATCATACTTAAACTGCACTCTAGAAAATGTGTGTGTAACAAACATTTACAGAATGGTCCACATAAGAGCTGCAGAATACACATTATTCTCAACTGCAAATGGAACAGTCTGCAGGATATATAAGATGTTAGAGCATAAAACAAATCTTAACAAATTCAAGAAAATAGAGATCACAGCAAGTATCTTTTGTCACCACAGTGGTGAAAAAGCAGAAGTCAATAACATGAGGAGCTTGAAAAACTTTGTGAATACATACATATTAAACAGTGTGCTCCTGATTAACCAGTAGGTCAATGAGGAAATTAAAAAGAAAGTTAAATAATTTATTGACACCAATAAAAATGAAAACACATCATATCAAAACCCATAGAATACAACAGAAACAGTTCTAAGTGAGAAGTCTATAGAAACAAATGCTTACATCAAAAAAGTAGAAATCTCTCACACAACTTAACATTGCCAGACATGGTGGCTCATGCCTGTAATCCCAACACTTTGGGAGGCCACAGCAGGTGGACCATCTGAGGTCGGGAGTTTGAGACCAGCCTGGCCAACATGGTAAAACCCTGTCTCTACCAAAAATACAAAAATTAGCTGAGTGTGGTGATGCAAGTCTGTAATCCCAGCTACTTGGGAGGCTGAGTCAGGAGAATCGCTTGAACACAGGAGACGGATGTTGCAGTGAGCCGAGATTGCACCACTGCACTCCAGCCTGGGCAACAGAGCTAGACTTGTCTCAAAAAAAAGAAAAGAAAAGAAAAGAAAGGAAAGAAAAGAAAAGAAAAGAAAAGAAAGAAACTAAAACATCAAACCAAACCCCAAATTAGTAAAATAAAATAAATCACAAAGTCAGAGCAGAAATAAATAAAATAGAGCCTGAAAATTTTTTTAAAAAGACTCAGTTTTTTAAAAAAAATATAAACGAAGTCAACCAAACTTTAGACAGGCTAACACAGAAAAAAACTGATGACTCTAATAAATAAAATCAGAAATGAAAATGGAGAGATTACAACTGACACCAAAGAAATACAAAGGATCATGGGAGACTCCTATAAGCAATTATACACTAACAAATTAGAGAAACTAAAATAAATAGATAAGTTCCTGGACACATACAATCTACCAAGTATGGCTTATGAAGACACAGAAAATAGAAACAGCCGAATAATGAGGAAATTGAATCAGTAATAAAATGTTACCCTTTCAAGAGAAACCCAGGACCTGATGATAATTTCACTGCTAAACTCTATTAAACATTTAAGGAAAAACTAATGCCAAATATTCTCAAACCATTTCAGAAAATCAAAGCAGGAATGCTTATAAACGCATTCTATGAGGTCAACATTATTCTAATACCTTAATCAGAGAAGTAATGATAAATGAAAGCACTAGTCCAGCATCCCTAGTGGACATACATGCAAATCTCTTCAACAAAATGCTAGCAAACTGAATTTAATAGCACATGAAAAAGATCATTCACTGTGGTCAAGTGGAATGCACTTCACACAATAACATATGTAATTCAGTAAATGTCATATGTTACATTAACAGAAGGACAAAGACAATATGATCATTTCAATAGACACAAAAAGGTATTTGATAAAATTCAACATTCATTCATGATAAAAGCCCTCAACATATTAGGTATAGAAGGTAAGTGCCCCAACACAATGAAGACCATACATACAGACCCACAGCTAACATTATACTAGAGACCTACCTAATGCTTTTACTCTAAGATTTAAAAAAAGACAAGGATGTCCAATTTCATACTTGTATTCATCATAAAACTGGAAGTCCTAGCCAGAGCAATTAGACAAGTTAAGTTAATGATAGGCATTATAATTAAAAAGAAAATATCAAGTCATTCTTGCTTATAGACAACATGATCTTATGTATACAAAACCTTAAATATTCCACCAAAAACTCTTGTAACTAATAAGAAAATCAATAAAGTTTCAGAACACAAAGTAAATGTATAAAATACCAGTATTATTTTATATGGTAATATAAACTATTTGAAAAATAAATCAAATTATTAGCATAATTTTATATGCTAATATAAACTATTTAAAAAATAAATCAAATAATCCTATTTTCAATAGCCACAAATATATACCTAGAAGTGAATTTATCAAAGAAGATGAAACTAATTTTAGTTGCCTTGGAGGAGTTAATTAATATATACATCTTAAGAGTTCACTGGCCTGGCTCATACCTGTAGTCCCAGCACTTTGGGTGGCCGAGGCAGGCGGATCACAAGGTCAGGAGATCAAGACTATCCTGGTCAACATGGTGAAACCCCGTCTCTACTAAAAATTCAAAAAATTAGCTGGGTGTGGTGACACACACCTGTAGTCCCAGCTATTTGGGTGGCGGAGAACCCAGGAG
This sequence comes from Cacajao melanocephalus, assembly GCA_963573385.1. Lineage (NCBI taxonomy): Eukaryota > Metazoa > Chordata > Mammalia > Primates > Pitheciidae > Cacajao > Cacajao melanocephalus. Next base: position 7,637 of record CAUYLG010028823.1, read on the forward strand.
GTGAAGTTTGCAGTAAGCTGAGATCATGCCACTGCACTTCATGCTGGGTGACAGAGTGAGACTCCATCTCATTAAAAAACAGAAAGGCTTTACATGAATTTATTACAGCATAAAAGAAAATATTACATTTACCATTTCCCCACTGATGTTAATAAGCATCAGAAACACATTGACTTTATACAGCCTGAGTTACTTTTGCATTAATATTCTGATGCATTTTAATTCTACTTCTACAACTGTCATTTATGGCAGTGAATAGTGTCAATATTTACTAATATTTATCTACGTATTTTCCCTTTAATTGCCCTTTATTCTTTCCAAAATTCCAAGTTAATCTCAAAGATAATTTCTTCATGCTTGAAGAAACTTTAGGATTTATTTTATTTTACTTTCATTTTTTTGAGACAGGGTCTCACTCTGACCCCCAAGCTGGAGTGCAGTGGCACCATCTCAGCTCCCTGCAGCCTCAGTCTCCCAGACCCAAGTGATCCTTTAGTCTCAGGCTCATAGCTAAAACCAAGACAGACTCTACCACACTCAGGTAAAATTTTTATATTATTTGTAGATATGGGTTTTAGCCATGTTACCTAAGCTGGTCTCGAATTTCTCACTCAAATGATCCTCCTGCTTGGGCCTCCCACAGTCCTGGGATTACAGGTTGAGATCCCATGCCCAGCCTAGCATTTCTATTAGAGAAGATTTGCTGGCAATAAAGACTCTAAGGTTTGTTCTTTATCGCCATTTTGTTTCCCTACAATTTTTTTAATTGTGAAAAAAAAGCCAAACTTAGTTAAACATTGCAAGAATAGAAAAATAATTCCTGGATACCTTATTTTTGCTATATTTACTCTCTCTTTCTCTCTCTCAGTATCTTCACTGTCTCGCCACACTGACACACATACATCTTTCTCAAACACACATGCACTTACACACCTCATATAATTATACACACGGCATGCAAATATGTTTTTTGAAGCATCGGAAAGTAACTTTCGGATATAATGTCCCTTTCTCATTAAAGAGTTCCATGTGTTTCTCCCAAAAATAAGAGCATTCTCTTAAATAACCACATGGCAACTGTCTAAATCAAGTAACTAAAGGTGATACAATATTATCTAATATCAAGCGTTATTCAGGCTTTGTCAACTTTGCAAAACTCCCTCTTCAAAAGAAAATTCAGTATTATTGATCTAATTCAGGTGCCATGAGTCTTTGTTACTTTTAAATATAAAATCGCAAGTGACCCTCTTGTGTATTTCATAACATTCAAAATTTTGAAAGTTACAGGCTGGTTATTTTGAATATTGTGTGTGTAGGTACGTATATACACATAAATATATGTATAGTATCTTGTCCTTCAGTTGGTTTTTTAATACTACCTCATTATAAACAGGTTATATACTTTTGATGCAAATACCACAGATATAATATTGTGTTGTTTTTAGTAGATTATATAAGAAGGGGAAGCATGTGGCATCACTTTGACTAAATATTGTTGTTATTCAACTTGATTATTATTTAACGTGGCGTCAGTTTTCTTAATTGCACAGTTACTATTTTATTTTTTATTCTTAATAAGTCACCTGTAAGAATATAGTTTGTTATTATGTAACTACCTTGTTTCTCTCAAAATTTGCCTGCTAGTTTTCTAACACATTAATATTCTTGTCTAAATCCAGTATTTTGATGCCTGACAAAATGGTATTTTCTAATTTCATTTAAATATTTATTTTTGGTTTGATAGTTTGTTTATACCAGTGTCTACTTGTGTACTCTTATTTCTTTCAATGGATTATAGGAATATATTTTTTATATTCATTTTAGTGCTCTTATAATCTGTTGGGCACAGTTTCTACTGTTTTTATTTTATTAGTGTTCAGTCATATGTTAAGTCTTACAGCTTTTGAGATAACAAAAACATTTGGATTGTCAAATTAGGCTTAACATAAATCACATATTTTAAACAGTACCACATTTTCTAATGTTTTTAAGGTTACTGGCAAGAGGGAAAGACAGGCCAAGTATTCTTCTCTTAGAAAGGTCAGAAACAATCAGACACAAATTCCTTACTTTATAAAATGTCTTTTTAAAAATCCACTAAAGTATTCATTTTGCCCTAGTTTTTGTCACAATGTCAGTATATACGACACATTGCTTGAATAGAATGGGAAAAATAATTTAAGAATCTTATTTTTATTATTTTAATTCTATGGCTTATCTGGCATTTTTCAAACAACTTAGCCATACTTTCACAAATTCCAGGTTTATTTACAATAAAGACTCTACACAGATCCAGTATATTCTGTTAAAGGCACTCCATATACAAAAATACTCACAGTAGTAAACAGTCAGGAGATATATGGTTTGGCTCTGTGTCCCCACCCAAATTTCATGTTGAATTGTGTTGGAGGAGGGGTGTGGTGGAAGGTGATTGAAACTTGGGGTCTTCCCCCTTGCTGTTCTCATGACAGTGAGTGAGTTTTGTCAAGATCTGGTTGTTTAAAAGTATGCAGCACCTCCCCCTTCACTCTCTCTCCTGCTCCATCATGTGAAGATGTGTCTGCTTCCCCTTTGCCTTCCACCATGATTGTAAGTTTTCTGAGGCTTCCCCAGCCATGCTTCCTATATAGCTGTGGAAGCGTGAGTTGATTAAACCACTGTTCTTTATAAATTACCCAGTCTTGGGTAGTTCTTTATAGCAGTGTGAGAACTGATGTTACCATGTTTCCATCTTGTTTTCATGCAGGATATTTCCAGTAAAGATGAAAAGTCTATTTCAGGCTGCTACCATTTTTTTTCGAAGCCTACTTAGGGATTTTTGATTGTTTATACCTTCGCTTTTTGTACTGGCTCAGGATGATGTTATCTTTTTAGAAAACGAGTTCACCATTATTTCTATTACTAAGCCAATACAATGGTGGCTGACCACCTTAATTCAATAGAAGGGTATGGGTCTCATGCCACATGAGGCTCAGTCAACCTCCAGGTTACCAGTGGCCTTCCAGTGTTTTCAACATAAATCTTGGAATCCTGGTACATTTTGAGACTCCTCACTCTGGAAGGTTTCAATTTCCTTTTTTTTCTTTTAATTGCCCTGTTTCCAAAAGCTCTTCTCTGCTTTTCTAAGAATTTAGGCTTAAGGTTTTACTCTCTCACTCCATACATTTGCAGAATAAGGTGGCAAAAGTGTCCATATGCTTGAAGCCATTGGTGTCCACCAAATGCTTTGCTGAATAAGGTTTGTAAAAAAACTGAATTTTCGGCCTCCTTTGCACGCGTAGTATTAACGAATAACCACCTGGTAAAACTAATGTTTGTCTCTTTCCACAGTTAGCTCTTCTAGTTCTTCTTGCCTCAGTAACTCACTATTGCCTTCATAGAATTGAGTTCTATATTTCTTATAAGTTTACTTATTGCTCTGTCATGGTGCCTCATCTTGAAACAGGAAATTATCCTTGATCCCATCATAAGTGTTGCAACAGGGGTGCCTCATTTACTCAGCCCGCAGCTCTCAACCCCTCACAGGAAAGGGAGCACACAGGTGAGCAGGTGTGGAAGCCTGAATGAGCACATTTGGGTACCATCAGGAGCAAAACGTTGTGTAGCTTTGCTCTGGCATCTAGGGAGGGGTATCCATGACCCCTGAAGCCCCAGAGGTTGTGTTTTACAGTGCTCTTTTAGCTTTGCTGTCTGCAGGTTGCTTAAGTATTAAACAGCTCAGTGAGCCCTCAGCCTTTTTGGGAAGACAGAGGGTCAGTGTCAGCCTTCAGTGTTTATACTTGTGGTTGCCAAGCTCTTGTTCATTGTTGAAAATCAGGTCACATGAATGAATACAAAGGATTTTACTGAAGGATGGGGAGCTGGAAGAGGAATGGAGTGGGAAGGTGATCTTTCCCCAGAGTCTGGCTGTCCCTGGCCAGATTCCTCTCTGAAGCAATGCCATATGCCATCAATCCATCCCTCTGAAGTCAAGCTGCTTCTCTGCAATGTCAAACCACAGGCTCCGACACCCAGCTGCTTATCCTCTTCTCCCTTTCTCTGCCCTTTGCTAGTTGGGTCAGGGGTTTTTATGGGTAAAGGATAGGGGGCAGGGTGGGCCTTGGGTGGTTTTGGAAAAGGTAACAGTTGAGTGGGAAAACAGGAATGCATGTTCCCACTTTGGACCACAGTTCCAGGCTTGAGGGTGGGGCTTTCCTGGGGATCCTGCCCCTTTCTGCCTAGAATTTCTCTGCCTTGTGTCTCTATCAATTCTATTTCAAAGTAGAAGTCCTATTTGCTTAAGTGAAGCAATGTTCCTCAAAACTTCAAAGTTCTAAGAATTCTCAAAATAATATAAATCTCTACATGATAAGATATACATTTAAAACTTTCTAAGAATTCACATTATCTAGTTTTGTAAACAGTAATTAAGGCAAAATGTATAGAAATTAATTTTCCATATAACATATATTTACATCGATGTACTATTCCAATGTGTTAATGACATATAATTATTTTAATAGCTATTTGACAAGAAACAAAATAATTTATTATTATTATGAATATGATCATTTATACTTACACATTAGCTGTGGGCAAAATATATGATTGCCTCTTTTTAAAATTTACATTTTAAAAACCTATTTAGATAAGTAACCATGAAGACACCTGCATTAATGAACCATTCAGAAAGAACACTATTGTGCATAATTAGTGCCTGAATATTAAGAGGTCAATATTAGTATCCATGGTTACAGAATCATTGTTGAAAGGTCTGTCCCTTCTTATAGAGTAGTATGTTACCCTTTCATCACTGAAGTGTTGCAGGGAAAGAGGATGGAATGGCATGGAAAGAAATAGGAGTGAAGTTTTTATATTTCACATCATACCATTTCTATGAGTGTTTATAAATTATCTAGGATTTCTCAGTTGCGTTCAATACCACGTAATGGGACAGTTAGCTGAACTCTAATAGGATCACAATTTGAAGAAGTAGGGAAAAAGACTTACTATAGTTTGAGATATGCTGCATTTTTAGATCAATTGGGATTTTAAAGCATATAATTATGTCATCTAAAGATGGTCAAAATTTTATCTGTGTTTCATTCAACACTAAACTCTTATTTCTGCTTCAAATCATATTAAATTGATTAAAAACCAAAAATTATGTAAATATACAGACAGGCATTTTTATGTTTCTTTGGACTTTAGTAAGAGTGCTTTACAATTTAACATTAATTTTTTTGCCACCTGGCTTGAACTTAGTTTTTTCTGTAATGCTCAAGAAGTAGTCTTTTTTTAAATCATAAACACAACTTTTATTGTGATGCTTAGATTTTAGGAAAGTGCCACTCTCTAAATAATTATATTAAAGTTTCCGAAGATAATATTTATTCCATAGAATATAAAAGAATATAAAAGTGTGAAGATGAAAGATTGATTTTGCCTCACACAAAGAGAGATAAAATTTTGATTACAGAATGAAAGAAAAACAATTCAATTAAACATGAGGATTAATGTCCCTGTGATAGGACCTAAATCTCATCCCTGGACTATGACTGGGAGTTGTCATTAGAAATTGCCAATAATTCTGTGGGATCTGGGAGGAGAGAGGACTTATTCTTTAAGAGAAAGTGATGGCGCCAGCAAGTCAAAGAGAGTTCACTTTGTCCAACATGGTTCTATAGAAGTCACATTGGTAATCCTGAAGTAGGTAAGTTTATTCTAAGGTTTGATTGCATGATCTTCTGTGCAAGAAGATTCATCCATTTAATGTACCACAAAGATTTGGAAGAGTGGGATTTATATGAGGAGAAGAAAAGAGAACAATTACAGAATTGACATTTGGATAGCAAAAGTGAACATGGACCTGTTGACTGCAATGCATTTGGGTAAGTTACTAATGACAGAAAGCCTTTGGAGGCTGTATATTAGAATGAAAGCCAGAATGCTCACATCCTACTCTACAGAGAAGAAACTTCTTTGCACTTAGAATTTTTAAACCTCACAGGAGTCACAGCATTGTAGGGAGAAATAAAGAAGGCAAAATTCTTTGGCCTTTCCAGCCATGCTGAACTGAATCAATTAAACCTGTTTTCTTGACAAATTTCCCAGTCTCATGCACTTCTTTATAACAGTATGAGAATGGACTGATACAATAAATTGGTGTGAGGAATGGGGTGCTGCTATAAGGATACCCAAAAATGTGGAAGCAACTTTGGAACTGGGTAACAGGCAGAGAATGGAACAATTTGGAGGGCTCAGAAAAAGACAGGAAAATGTGGGAAAGTTTGGAACTTCCTAGAGGCTTAGAAGGCTCAGAAAACAGGAAGATGAGGGAAAGTTTGGAACTTCCTGGAGCCTTGTTCAATGGCTTGGATCAAAATTCCAATAGTGATATGAACAATGAAGTCCAGGCTGAGGTGGTCTCAAATGGAGATGATGAACTTGTTGGGAAATAGAATAAAGGTCATTCTTGCTATGCAAACAGACTGGTGGCATTTTACCCTTGTTCTAGAGATCTGTGGAGCTTTGAACTTGAGATAAATGATTTAGGGTATCTGGCAGAATTTCTAAGTGGCAAAGCATTTAAGAGGAAGAAGAGCATTAAAGTTTGGAAAATTAAGCCTGACGAGATGAGAGAAAAGAAAGACCCATTTTCTTGAAAGAAATTCAAGCCTGCTGCAGAAATGTGCATAAGTAACAAGGAGCTGAATGTTAATCACCAAGACAGTGGAGAAAATGTCTCCAGGGCATGTCAGAGTCCTTCCTGGCAGCTACTCCTATCACAGGCCTGGAGGCCTAGGAGGAAAAAATGATTTCAAGGCTGCGCCTAGGACCCCTCTGCTCTATGCAGCCTCTGTACATGGTGCCCTGAGTCTTAGCTGCTTCAACTCCAGCTATGGCTAAAAGAGGCAAAGATACAGCTCAGGTTGTTGCTTCAGAGGGTTCAAGCGCCAAGCCTTGGTTGCTTACATATGGTGTTGGGCTTGCTGGTGAACAGAAGTCAAGAATTGAGGTTTGGTAACCTGCACCTTGATTTCAGAGACTGTATGGAAATGCTTGGATACCTAGGCAGAACTCTGCTGCAGAAGTGAAGCCCTCAGGGAGAACCTCCGCTAGGACAGTGCAGAAGGGAAATATAATGTCAGAGCTCCCACATAGTGTCCCCAATGGGGCACTGCCTGGTGGAGCTTTGAGAAGACGGCCACCATCCTCCAGATTCCAGAATGGTAGATAGACCAAGAGTTTGCACTGTGCACCTAGAAAAGCCACAAGCACTCAAAGCCAGCCTCTGAAAGCAGCCAGAAGGGAGGCTATAGCCTGCAAAGCCACAAGGGCAGAGGTGCCCAAGGCCATGGGAGACCACCTCTTGCATCAGCATGACCTGGATGTGAGACATGGAGTTAAAGAAGATCATTTTGCAGCTTTAAGATATCACTGCCCTGCTGGATTTCAGTCTTGCATGGGGCCTGTAGCCCCTTCATTGTGGTCAATTTCTCCCATTTGGAACAGGTGTATTTACCCAATGCCTGTATCCTCGTTGTATCAAGAAAGTGACAAAGTTGCTTTTGATTTTATAGGTTTATAGGAAGAAGGGACTTTCCTTGTCTCCGATGAGACTTTGGAATGGGACTTTAGTGTTAATGATGGAATAAGTTAAGACTTTCAGAAACTGATGGAAAAGCATGAATGTGTTTTGAAATGTGAGGACATGAGATTTGGAAGGGACCAATGGTGGAATAATATGGTTTGGGGGTGTCACCACCCCAACAAATATCACCTTGAATTGTAATAGTCCCTATGTGTCAAGGGCAGGACCAGGTAGAGATAATTGAGTCATGGGGCCAGTATCTCCCATGCTGTTTTCATGATACTGAGTGAGCTGTCATGATATCTGATGATTTTATAAGGGGCTTTTACTCCTTTGCTCAGCACTTCTCTCCCCTGCCACCATGTGAAAGAGGATATGTTTGCTTTACCTTCAGCCATGGTTGTAAGTTTCCTGAGGCCTTCCCAGCTATGCAGAACTTTGAGCCAATTAAATTTCTTTTATAAATAAATTACCCGGTCTCAGGTATTTCCTCATAGCAGTATGAGAACGGAATAATATTAGTGAAACTGTGGGGAAAGAGAGAGTATATTTCTGTACAGTGAAAAACTCATTTTTGTGATCTAATTATCTGCACTTCCTATGACTGTTATACCTGTCAACCATGTTCATACAGGATTGCTGAAGATCAGTGCTTCTGATATTAAGTTCTGTCACACAGAATCTGAGTTAAGTGTCTTCAGAAAAATTTGACATATTGTGAATAGAAATTGCATGCTATTCTTCAAATAAAAGTTGGTATTGATGACTGAAGTAATGTCACTAGTCACTGCTGAGTTAAGGTCATGTTCTAATGACACTCCTCATGTCAATCAGAAACACCTTCTGGTACAAGATAGAATTCATATTAATCTCCCTCAAGGGAACTGAAAACAATGGGTATGTTTCTAGTGCAGATCAACCCTGGTGTCAGGATGGAAATATTTGCTGGCTGAAAAAGCGTCATATTCAGCAGGAAGATAATAATTCTGTATAGGCTTCTCTTTTTCTTTATCATGAAGGCTATTGTATTTTATTAATGATAGGTTTCTAAAATAATTATTGCCATTAGTCTTTGAAATGGCATTTACACAGGCCAGCTTTCTCAAACTGTTTTGACATTTTGAAAGCTCCTAATCATTTTCCCTCATCTTATTAAACTTATGGCCCAGAGAACAAGCTGATCTCTGCCCTGACTGGGCAGATGATATAGTCATTTATTTCTAATAGGTTTTAAACATCTTAGGTAGTGCTTGTACTAAAATACATAAAAATGCATTACAGCCAAGCCTTTCCCATGTTCTGTTTGAAAGAAAGTGCTGGTACAGGAAGTCCAGGTTCAGCCAAGTGCCAAGTTGTCTCATGGTGAATCTTAAAGTAAGAAAAAAGTGTCTTTTTTGTGATAGAAGTAATCAAACAAGGGAAAGCAGGTTTGGCCTCAAAAAAATCATTTTCAAGATATTTCATTTGATCCTGTTTATTCCTGGGTATAAAATTATTTATGGGTATGATTTACCTGTTTTGGATCCTAGACAAGGCAATAGGGTAAAATGAGATGAAATAGGAAAAAATGCAGGTAGATCACTCTGATCTACTACTGTGGTTCTCTGTCTTACAGGGAATTCCTTTCTGTACATGAGCTTTGCAGATGAGAAAAGCTGAGATACTCCTCCTTCTTCTGAGCTTCTGTCATATTGCCAAATTAATGACAGGTAAAACCTACCTAGGAATCACATTACAGTTTCTGAGATATGAACTATAAACCACATGTTCCTATATGAATGTATACATTGAATTTATCTTTAGCTCCTACAGTTTACTTATCCAAATAATTTTGTGTTAAATCAAATGCAGCACTGTAGGTGTCATAAAGTCTTTTACAAAGTTCAAAGCCACTAACGGTTCATCTGTAATTGTCAAATTCTATCACTTGAGATCTTAGTCATGTAACACATTTTGTGATGCTTTCAAAGTTAAATATTTGTCACACTCCAAGTTTTTCAAATGTTGACAGTGAATATAATCATTTTAAATTCATTTTGTTGTTATTGTTGAAGGGATATCTGTGTTTGGTAGATAATATGGCATGAATTTATAACTCTTTACACAGAGTTACTGTTTAGTTTCTGCTGAAATGATATATGGACAGTTAATAAAGGCAGTTCCCAATATATAAATGGGTTGTGTCAAAAAATTCATACATAAATTGGTTGCCTAGAAGTGAAGGTAAATTATCTTGCATAATCAATACAATAAATTTTGATTTCCCAGTCAGATTTCACTAATGTAAGTTATATATCCTGAGATCAATGATGTTACAGTTCAGAAGACAATGAAAAATGGAGAGACTAACTTTGCTTAGGATAAATGTAAGCAGAATTTTTAAGACAGAGAACTGTGATTTTGATAACTTATCTCATCCCTTTAAGGACTGTAATGTTACCTTTTCTATCCCACTTTCCCAGACCTCAAGGTACAAATGTACTGCATATGCCTGCCCTGGATCAACTCAATCTCTTGTACTGTGCCTCTCATTCCAATTTAAAATCCCTACCTTCCTCAATCACAGTTCTGTGTCTTTACAAAAAGACTAATTCAGCTAAGAAAATAAAAAGAGGTTAAATTAATTTCAATAAGGCTGTGAGGGCCTCATAGGTATAAGCTACATTATGGAAGATACAGGCCTACTCATTCATTCACTATTTTCTCCACTTTAGGATAGTACTTACATGGCAGTTAGCATCTACTCAATAATGGTTTGATTATAAAATAATAATATCTGCTAATTCTGTATTTAATATGCAGTAATCACAAATAATATGCATTATCTAATATTTTCTATTTTCTAATAAAAAAGGATGTTTTTATATAGATTCTTGCCTTAAACAATGTTTTTACATTTTTAAAGAAATTTGACAACTTAAGTAAAGGCGGTTAACTTGAGGACCTAGTATGCCCTAGAAATATTATCAGGTTGATGCAAAAGTAATTGCGGTTTTCGCCATTAATTTTAATGGCAAAAACCGCAATTACTTTTGCATCAACCTGATAGATGTTTTACATAAATTAACTCAAAGTAAAATCTATGAAGTACATATAATCCCAGTTTTTAGATTAGGAAACTGAAGCTTTGTTAGTTCAAGAAACTAGCTAAGGACAGTCACTATTAGAATTAGCATTCAAACCCAGTTATGTCTGACTTCAAATCTTATACTCTTTCTGTTAATCCGAGGGAGGTAAATAATGATGAAACATGGAAATAGAGTTTGAAATCACAGGCATTGGAGACTCCAAAGTGTGGGAGGGTGCTGGGTTGTGGTTGATAAGAAAGTTCTTAATGGGTATAATATATTACTATATTATTTGGGTGATGGATACACTAAAAGCCTAGACTTCACCAAAACCCCAAATAGCCAGGTAAAAAACTGCACTTGTACCACTTAATGTATACAAATTTTAAAAAGTAAAAACTTCAAGAAATGAGGAAGAAGCATGTTGTTGATAATTTTTATTTCCTTTGTTTGTGGTGAAACTACTCTGGTCTTAAAACTTATGGCAAAGTGTGCCTGTATTTGTTTATTCTCATACTGTTATAAAGAACTGTCCACAGCTATAGCCAGACTGCCTATCTATATTCCTCCTTTCCAGGCAGGGCATCTCTGAAAGAAAGGCAGCAGCCCCAGTCAGGGACTTATAGATAAAACTCCAATCTCCCTGGAACAGAGTACCTGGGGAAAGTGGTGGTTGTGGGCATAGCTTCAGCAGATTTAAACATTCCTGCCTACTGGCTTTGAAGAGAGCAGCAGATCACCCAGCACAGCTCTCAATCTCTGTTAAGGTACAGACTGCCTCATCAAGTGGATCCCTGATCCCCATGTCTCCTGACTGGGAGACACCTCCAAGCAGGGATTGACAGACACCTTATATAGGAGAGCTCTGGTTGGCATCTGGCAGGTGACCCTCTGGGATGAAGCTTCCAGAGGAAAGAACAGGCAGCAATCTTCGCTGTTCTGCAGCCTCTGCTGGTGATACCCAGGCAAATAATATCTGGAGTGGACCTCTAGCAATCTCCAGCAGACCTGCAGCAGAGGGGCCTGACTGCTAGAAGGAAAACTAGTAAACAGAAAGGAATAGCATCAACATCAACAAAAAGACCATCCACACAAAAACCCCATCCAAAGTTCACCAACATCAAAGACCAAAGGTAGCTAAATCCACAACGATGAGGAAAAACCAGTGCAAAAACACTGACAATTCCAAAAACCAGAATACCTCTTCTTCTCCAAAGGATCACAACTCCTTGCCAGCAAGAACAAAACTTGACAGAGAATGAGTTTGATGAATTTGACAGAAGTAGGCTTCAGAAGGTGGGTAATAACAAGCTCCTCCAAGCTAAAGGAGCATGTTCTAACCCAATGCAAGAAAGCAAAGGACCTTGAAAAAGGTTAGAGGAATTGTTAACTAGAATAACCAGCTTAGAGAAGAACATAAATGACCTGATGGAGCTGAAAAACACAGTATGAGAACTTCATGAAACATACACAAATGTCAATAGCCAAACTAATCAAGGGGATGAAAGGATATCAGAGATTGAAGGTCACCTTAATAAAATAAAGTGAGAAGACTAGATTAAAAAAAAAAAAGGAACAAAGAAAGCCTCCAAGATATATGGGAATATGTGAAAAGACGAAACCTACGTTTGATTGGTATGCTTAAAAATGACAGGGAGAATGGAAGAGAAATGGAAAACACTATTAAGGATATTATCCAGGAGAACAGATCAACAAAACAGAAAATTAACAAGGATATTCAGGACTTGAACTCAGCTCTGGACCTAGCAGACCTAATAAACATCTACAGAACTCTCCACCCCAAATGAATAGAATATACATTCTTCTCAGTACCACATCACACTTATTCTAAAATTGACCAAATAATTGGAAGTAAAACACTCCTCAGCAAATGCAAAAGAATGGAAATCATAACACACAGTCTCTCAGAACACCATGCAATCAAATTAGAACTCAGGATTAAGAGGCTCACTCAAACCACACAACTGCATGGAAACAACCACCTGCTCCTGCACAACTACTGGGTAAATAACTAGATTAAGACAGAAATAAATAAGTTACTTGAAACCAATGAGAAAAAAGACACAATGTACCAGAATCTCTGGGACACAGTTAAAGCAGTGTTTAGAGGGAAATTTATAGCAATAAATGTCCACAGGAGAAAGTGGGAAAGATCTAAAATTGGCACCCTAACATCACAATTAAAAGAACTAGAGAAGCAGGAGCAAACAAATTCAAAAGCTAGCAGAAGACAAGAAATAACTAAGATCAGAGCAGAACTGAAGGAGACAGAGACATGAAAAACACTTTTAAAAAAATCAATGAACCTAGAAGCTGATTTTTTGAAAAGATTAACAAAATAGAAAACTAGCCAGACTAATAAAGAAGAAAACAGAGAAGAATCAAATAGACAGAATAAAAATGATAAAGGGGAGATCACTACTGTTCCCACAGAAATACAAACTACTATCAGAGAATACTATGAACACCTTTAGGCAAATAAACTAAAAAATCTAGAAGTGGATACATTCCTGGACACACACACTCTCCCAAGACTAAACCAGCGATAATTTGAAACCCTAAATAGAACAATAACAAGTTCTGAAATTGAGGCAGTAATTAATAGCCTACCAATTAAAAAATGCCCAGGACCAGATAGATTCACAGCCGAATTCTACCAGAGGTACAAAGAGGAGCTGGTACCATCCCTTCTGAAACTATTCTGAACAATAGAAAAGAAGGACTCTTCCCTAACTCATTTTATGAGGCCAGTATCATCCTGATAACAAAAGCTGGCAGAGACACAACAACAACAACAACAACAACAAAAAGCAAATTTCAGGCCAATATCCATGATGAACATTGATATGAAAATCCTCACTAAAAACTGGCAAACCGAATTTATCCACCACAATCAAGTCACCTTCATCCCTGGGATGCAAAGCTGGTTCAACATACACAAATCAATAAACGTAATCCATCACATAAACAGAATGAATAATAAAAACCACATGATTATCTTAAGAGACACAGAAAAGGCCTTTGATAAAATTCGACACTCCTTTATGCTAAAAATGCTCAATAAACTAAATATTGCTGGAACATATCTCAAAATAATAAAAGCCATATATGACAAACTTAAAGCCAATATCACAGTGAATGGACAAAAGCTGGAACCATTCTCTTTGAAAACTGGCACAAGACAAGGATGCTGTCTCTCAACACTCCTGTTCAACACAGTATTAAAAGTTCTGGTCAGGGCAATCAGGCAAGATAAACAATTAAAGGGTATTCAGATAGGAAGAGAGGAAGTCAAATGTCTCTGTTTGCAGATGACACGATTTTATCTGTAGAAAACCCCATTGTCTCAGCCCCCAAACTCCTAAAGCTAATAAGCAACTTCAGCAAAGTCTCAGGATACAAAATCAACGTGCAAAAACCACAAGCATTCCTATACACCAATGATCGACAAACAGAAAGCCAAATCATGAGTGAACCTCCATTAACAATCACTACAAAGGAAAGAAAATACCTAGGAATACAACTTACGAGGGATGTGAAGGACCTCTTCAAGGTGAACTACAAACCACTGCTCAAGGAAATAAGACAGAACACAAAGAAATGGAAAAATATTCCATGCTCATGGATAGGAAGGATCACGTTTGCAAAAAGGGCCAGACTGTCCCAAGTCATTTATAGTTTCAACACAGAAATTTTCTCCCATTCTGTAGGTTGCCTGTTCACTGATGATAGTTTCTTTAACTCTGCAGAAGCTCTTTAGTTTAGTTAGAGCCCATTTGTCAATTTTGGCTTTTGTTGCCAATTCTTTTGGTGTTTCAATGCTATTCCCATCAAACTACCATTGACTTTCTTCACAGAATGAGAAAAAACTAGTTTAGATTTCACATGGAACCAAAAAAGAGCCCATATAGCCAAGCCAATTCTAAGCAAAAAGAACAAAGCTGGAGATGTAATGCTACCTGACTTCAAACTATGCTACAAGGCTACAGTAACCAAAACAGCATGGTACTAGTACCTAAACAGATATATAGACCAATGGAACAGAACAGAGGCCTCAGAAATAACACCACACATCTACAACCATCTGATCTAAGTTTGTGGAAAATAGGAGACTTAAAATTTCTTTTATTTTAATGTCTGTTACATTTTGTAACAGGATAATGCTAACTTCCTAAAATGTGATTAAAGTTGTAATCTCCAGTGTAACTTTATGGAAGCTTTTTTGAAAAATGAGATATTGTTTTTTCCTTGAATGACTGACAGAATTTCCTTCCAAAGTTTTGCCTGATAATTGTTGTGTTGTTGTTGGGAGATTTTTAACTGAAACTTACCTTAATAATGTTATGATTGTTCTGAATATTCCTTCATTTTCCAGTGAGTTTTGTTTCTTTTTTATGTAATTTGTTTATTTTATATAAGATTATACACTCCTTGGCACATAGTTTTAAATATTTTTATTGTCCTGTTAGTGTCCACAGGTTCTATAGTAATATCTCCTCTGCCATTTCTGATAGTGGTCATTTGAATTTCTCCACTTTTGTAATGATTAAAATCTAAACATTTATTAGATTTATTGATTTTCTCCATTGTATCTTCTATTTCAATTTCATTGATATTTTATTTTTAATATTTTCTTTATTGTGCTGCATTGATTTTAATTTGGTTTTCTTTTCTCACTTCTAAATAGAGAACTTTAGGTCATTATTTGTTTTTTGTTTGTTTGTTTCTAGGATAAGCATTTAATACTATAAATTCCATTTTCAACATTGTTTTATCTGCAAGTCCCAAATTTTGATTTGTTGTGATTTCATTCTTGTTTAATCCAAAATGTTTTCTAATTTCTCTTTTGATTTTTGTTTTGGGCTTACGGCTTATGGAGAATTCAGTTGTTTAATTTCTAAATATGTTGGACATTTCTAGATATCATTTTATTATTAATCCCTTGCTCAAATTTATTTTGGTCAAAGAACATACTGTGTATGATTCCAATTATTTTAAATTTGTTGGGTTAAATTACAAAAAATTGTCTAGAATACCATGAATCTTTGCTAGTATGCCATGTGCATTTCAAAAAATTATAAATTACAAAGTTATTAGGCAGGACATTTGTAAACACTAATTTAAAAAATGGGGATCACAATGTTCAAGTTTACTATATCTTCAGTTATTGATTTTCTCATTGTTTTACTCATTATAGACAGATGAGAGGTGAGGTACTAAACTATAATTATGTACTTGACCATTTATTTTTTTCAATCCATTGTGTTCTGCTTTATGCATTTTGAGGCTTCTTTCAAGAATCATACTTGTTTAAAATCATTATACACTCTTTGTGAATCAAGTATTTTATCATTAAGTAACATTATTATAATTATTAAATTTCATTTTTGCAATTATCAAAAATATCATTATCAAAGTCTATTTACAAAATACTTTTGTGTAATATAATTATAATTAAAATTATACAATTATAAAGTCTATTATAATTATAAAATTATAATTTTGTAAATAGACTTTGATAATTATAGAGTCATCTAGACTCTGATAATTATAGAGTCATCTCAAGTTTAATTTAATCTTTTTAATGGTGTATCTTTTTTTCATCTTTTTACTTTTAACCTATCAATGCCTATATATTTAAAGTATATTTCTGGTAAGCAGCATGTGGTAGGATATTGCATTTTTTTTTTTTTTAGAGCCTTAAAGAATTATGCTTTACTCATTATTTCAGTTAATATCCATCATGGCTTTATTTTATACCTCATTTTGTGCTTTTCAGTGGTTTGCATACAGCTTATAATATATAATTTAACATAGTCTAACTTTAGATCATATTCTGCCACTTTATGATTTATGTAATAACTTTACCATATATTCAAATTATTTCTTCCAATTTTTCATGTATTTTTGTGATATATAAGTATGAATTCTCACATGTTGTTACTATTTCTAGTTTTGATAGTAAATTGTCTTTTAAAGTAATAAAATTAACGAAAAATATATTGATATCTGTTAAGTTTTATTAATTCTTATTCATTTATTTGTAGAAATTCAAATTTTGGTCTGGTATCATTTTCTGCTTTTTTAAGAACTTTCCTCAGGAATCTGAATAGCATAGGCAAGGGATTCTCTCATTTCCTATTTTCCCCCATCAAGATCTGTTTATTTCAGTCGTGTTTTATTTTTTAGATTACTTTTTAAAATTTAACTTTTTTTTTGGACACAAAATTTTTGCTCTTGTTGCCCAGGCTGGAGTGCAATGGTGCAATCTTGGCTCATGGCAACCTCTGCCACCGGGGTTCAAATGATTCTGCTGCCTCAGCCTCTTGAGTAGCTGGGATTACAGGTATGCACCACCACACCCGACTAATTTTGTATTTTAATAGAGATGGGATTTCTCCATATTGGTCAGGCTTGTCTCTATCCTAAAGACACATGCATACCTTTGTACATCACAGCACTATTCACAATAGCAAAGACATGGAATCAACCTAAATGCCCATCAATGGTACACTGAAAAAAAAATGTACATATACACCATGAAATACTAAGCAGCTATAAAGAAGGACGAAATCATGTCCCATGCAGGAATATGCATGGAACTGCAGGTTCCTGCAACCTCAGGTGATTAGCCAACTTTGGCCTCCCACAGTACTGGGATTACAGGCGTAAGCCACTGAGCCTGGCCAAAATTTACTTTTAAATTCAGGGGTACATGTGCAGTTTTGTTATATGCGTAAACTTGTGTCTTGTGGGTTTTACAGATTATTTTTTCAGCCATGTATTAAACCTAGTACCCATTAGTTTTTTTTCCTTATTATCCACCTACTCCCACTTTCCACCCTCCCATGGCACCCTGTGTGTTGTTCTCCTCTCTGTGACCCTGTATCTCATCATTTAGCTCCCACTTATAAGTGAGAACATGTGGTATTTGGTTTTCTGTTCCTGCATTAGTTGGTGAAGAATAATGGTCTTCAGTTCCATGCATGTTCCTGCAAAGGACATGATTTCATCCTTCTTTATGGTTGCTTAGTATTTCATGGTGTATATGTACCACATTTTTTTTTTCAGTGTACCATGGATGGGCATTTAGGTTGATTCTATGTCTTTGCTATTGTGAATAGTGCTGTGATGTACAAAGGCATGCATGTGTCTTTAGGAAAGAATGATTTCTATTCCTCTGGGTATACATTAAATATTCAATCATGGGATTGCCAGGTTGAATGGTAGTTCTGTTTTTAGATTTTCAAGGAATTGCCACACTGTCTTTCACACAGTTGAACTAACCTACACTCCTAGTAACAGTGTATCAGCTTTCCTTTTTCTCCACAACCTCACATATATCTGTTATTTTTTACTTTTGAATAACCACCATTCTGATTGGTGTAAGACAGTATCTTATCATTGTTTTGATTTGCATTTCTCTAATAATTAGTCATGATAAACTTTTCTTCATATGCTTATTGGCCTCATATATGTCTTCTTTTGAAAAATGTCTGTTCATGTCTTCTGCACACTTTTTAATGAGGTTGTTTTTCTGTTAATTTGTTTGTTTCTCATAGATGTTGGTTATTAGATCTTTGTCAGATATATAGTTTGTGAATTTTCTTTCCCATTCTGTGAGTTGTCTGTTCACTTTGTTGATAGTTTCCTTTGCTCTGCAGATACTCTTTCATTTAATTAGATGTCATTTGTCAATTTTTGCTTTTGTAATTGCCTTTAGCATCTTCATCATGACATCTTTGCCCATTCCTATGTCCAGAATAGTATTGTCTAGGTTCTCTTCTAGGTAGTTCTCCTTGCAGAGATCTTTTACCTCCCTGGTTAGCTGTATTTCTAGGTATTTTATTTTTTGTGTGTGTAACAAGTGTAAATGAGATTTCATTCCTGATTTGGCACTTGGCTAGACTTTGGTGTATAAAAATGCTAGTGACTTTTGTACATTTATTTTGTGTCCTGAGACTTTGCTAAAGTTATTTATCACCTTAAAGAGTATTTGGATTGAGACTAAAGGGTTATCTAGATCTAGGATCATATTGTCTGCAAACAGGTATAATTTGATTTCCTCTCTTCCTATTTGGATGTTCTTTATTTATTTCTATTGCCTAACTGCCCTGGCCAGGACTTCCAATACTAGAAGTGGTAAGAGAGAGTATCCTTGTCTTGTGCCAGTTTCCAATGGGAATGCTTCCAGCTTTTGCCTATTGTGTGATGTTGGGTGTGGGTCTGCCATAGATGGCTCTTATTATTTCAGTACTTTGTTGACAGTTTTTAGCATAAAGCATTGTTGAATTTGATCAAAAGCCTTTACTGCATCTATTGAGATATCATGTAGTTTTTGTCTTTAGTTCTGTTTATGTGATGAATTACATAAAAAAAATTATTTCTCTATGCTGAAACAGCTTTTTACTTTTTATTTCTCTATGCTGAAACAGCTTTGCATCCCAGGCATAAAGCCTACTTGATTATGGTGGATAAGCAATTTGATGTGCTGCTGAATTTGGTTTGCCAGCATTTTGTTGAGGATTTTTGTGTTGATGTTTATCCTGGAGATTGGCCTGAAATTTTCTTTCTTTGTTGTGTCCATGCCAGGTTTTGGTATCAGGATGCTGCTAGCATCATATAATGAGTTAAAGAACAGTCCCTATTTTCTCAATTTTTAAAAATAGTTCCAGCAGGTATGATACCAGCTATTCTTTTACATTTGGTGGAATTCAGTGTGAATCTGTCTGGTCCTGGGCTTTTTGTTGTTGGTAGGCAATTTATTACTGACTCAATTTCCGACCTCATCATTGGCCTGTTTAGATATTCAATTTCTTTCAGGTTCAGGCATGGGAAGGTGTATGTGTCCAGGAGTTTGTCCATTTCTTCTAGGTTTTCTAGCTTGTGTGCATAGAGGTGTTCATAATATTCTATGATGGTTATTTTTATTTATGTAGGGTCAGTGATAGTATCTCCCTGTCATTTCTGATTATGTATATTTGGATCTTCTCTCTTTTCTTATTAGTCTAGATAATAGTCTATCTATTTAAATATATATTTTTAAAACAACCAACTCCTGGATTCACTGATCTTTTGAATGGTTTTTCATGTTTTGACTTCCTTCAGTTTAGCTATGATGTTGGTTATTTCTTGTCTTCTGCTAGCTTTGGGGTTTATTTGTTCTTACTTCTCTAATTATTTCAGTTATGATGTAAGGTTGTTAATTTGAGATCTAACATTTGGATGTGGACATTTAGTGCTGTGAATTTCTCTCTTACATCTGCCTTAGCTGTGTTCCAGAGATAATGGTGTATTGTATATTTTTTTCTCATTAGTTCTCAAAGAACTTCTTGATTTCTGCTTTAATTTTATTATTTACCTAAAAGTAATTCAGAAGCAAGTTATTGAATTTTCATGTAATGTATGATTGTGAGTGAATTTTTTAATCTTGAGGTTTTGGGGTTTTTTTTAATTGCATTGTGGTCTGAGAGACTTTGTTATGGTATCACTTATTTTGCATTTGCTGAGGAGTGTTTTACTTCTGATTATGTAATGCATTTTAGAATATGTGCCATATGGTGAGAAGAATGGATACTGTGTTGTTTTTGGGTGGAGATTCTGCAGAGATCTATCAGGTCTATTTGATCCAGTGCTGAGTTCAGGTACTGAATATCTTTGTTAATCTTCTGTTTCTATAATCTATGTAATATTGTTAGTGTGTTGTTAACATCTGCCACTATTTTTGTGTGGGACTCTGTCTTTTTTGAATGCCTCTAATTTATAAAGCTGGGTGCTCCTATGTTGGGTGCATATATATTTAGAATAGTTAGATCTTGTATTGAACCCACTACTATTATGTAATGCCTGTCTTTGTCTTGTTTGGTTTTTGTTGGTTTAAAGTCTGTTTTATCTGAAACTAGGATTGCAACCCCTGCTTGTTTCTGTTTTCCATTTGCTTGGTAGATTTTTCTCCATCTCTTTAATTTGAGCCTATGTATGTCATTGCATGTGTGATGATATCTTGAAGACAACATACCCTTGAGTCTTGGTTCTTTATCCAGCTTCCCGCTCTATGCATTTTAATTGTGGCATTTAGCCCCTTACATTCCAGGTTAGTATAGATATGTGTAGATTTGATCCTGTCATCATGATTTTAGCTGGTTATTTTGTAGAGTTGTTTATGTGGTTGCTTTATGGTATCACTGGTTTGTGTACTTCAGTATGTGTTTTTGTAGTGGCTGGTAATCTTTCTTTTCCATATTTAGTACTTCCTTCAGGATATCTTGTAAGGCAGATACGGTGGTAACAAAGTCCTTCAGTATTTGCTTCTCTGAAAAGGATTTGATTTCTTCTTTGCTTATGAAACTTAGTTTGGCCAGATACGAAATTCTGGATTGGAAATTATTTTCTTTAAGAATGTTTAATATTGGCTCTCAATCTCTTTTGGCTTATAGGACTTCTGCTGAGAGGCCTGCTGTTAGTCTACTGGGCTTGCCTTTGTAGGTGATCTGACCTTTCTTTCTAGCTGAGTTTAACATATTTTCTGTCATTTAAGCCTTGGAGATCTGATTATGTGTTTTGGGGATGATCTTGTGAAGTATCTATAGGGTTCTTGGCATTTCCTGAATTTGAATGTTGGCCTTTCTAGCTAGGTTGAGGAAGTTTTCATGGATGATATCTTGAAAAATGTTTTCCAAGTTGGTTTCTTCCATTAGTCCCTGAAAAATATTCTCCCCATCCTGCTGGGGTTCCAGAGGCCTGTGGGTTGTTCCCTGCCATTTCAATTCACTCATTCTCCCAGAGTCACTGGTGGCCAGGAACGAGTCCAAGTGGACAGTATCCCCATGTAAGGTTCCCAGCTTTCTCCTCCTTCAGCCTACCTTTTTTGTTTTCCTTCCATCCACTCTTGGTGCTTTCCTTCTGAAGATCTATTAGGAGCAAGCCTGTCATCTTGGTCCTTCTGTGGCAAATGTTTCACCAGTTGCATCTAGTTGGCCATCATGCCTGCCCTCTACTCTCATTTTAAAACATATTTTTACTGAGTTTAGAATTCTGTTTTAACAGTCATTTTTTTTCTTTGCAATTTAAATGTACCTCTTTTTTCTGGTAGTATTCCTATTTTCTAATGAGAAAAATGCTCCAACTATTATCTTAGATTCTCTATAAAATATGATTTGTTTCTCCTTTATCAGCATTTCAAATCTTGCCTTAACCTATTGCTACTAGCAATTTAAATATAACACATCTAGATGTTGGTGTTGATGGAGTTTCTCATTTCTGAGGTTGACCATTTTCATTATTTCAGAAATACTTTGACCATTAAGTTTTTCTGCCTTACTCTGTTTCTATTCTGTCTCTAGAGCTCCAGTTATTCCTACATTCAATCACTTGATATTGTAGCACAATTCAGGGCTCTTAAATCTTGTTTGTTTTCCTTTTTCACTTTTTTGTTCTTTTTAGTTTCAGTGTTGTTGATTTTGTTTGACCTATTTCCAAGTTCACTAATTGTTCTTTTTTAAGTCTACTGATTAGTCCATTAAACAAATTATTCATCTCTGATGTTTTTATATATCCAGAATTTTTGATATTTGAAAAATATCTTTGATGTCCCTCCTAGAACCTCTATTAAGTAATTTACCCTTTCCAATAAACCCTTTAACATGTCATAACATAATTATCTTAAAATCTTTGTTTTAAATATTTAATATCCTGTTGATCTGTCAGTCAGATTCTACTGATCAACTTCTGTCTTGGTAATGGTCTATTTTCATTACATTTTTGTGTATATCTTTAACATTTAAATGATTTTTAAGCATCATTTGTAGAACAATGTAGATAAAGGTTAAAAAGTATTCATATTGGATAATGAAAATATCTTTTTCTGTCAGGTCATTAGTTGAGACAGTCTAATCAAGAATTAAGCTAGGTTTGAATGTTGTTGTTTCTTGGTACAGTTAGGGTATGCCTATAATTTAATTATATTTTAAAAATATGGCTCTAATTACTTTCATTAGTTAATATTTTTCTTGTGAAATATTCATGAAGAAGGATTGGCCATTGAAATTAGATTTTAGAAATTGTTTTTCTTTAAAGATAGATGGTTATTTTCTCTTTTCTGAAGCTTGTGTTTTGTGGCTATAGTTCTAGAAGTCACCTTGATATTGGAAACCAATGAGATGCATAGGAAATAGATGAAATAATCTGAAAAGAGAAAATGGTGTGTGTGTGTTCCTTCATTCATCACATTTAACCATCTTACTTAGCCTTTATATAACTAACATTAAAAAGTTCATTAAATTAGGTACTTTTTTTTTTAGGAAAGATCATTATTGACTATTCTTCTCTCTCCTTCATTTCTATTATTAGATTTTTCCTACTATAAAAATATTATCCATGATTAATTTTACCCTAACTTTTGATCACCTTACAATGTTGCTCAATTGTGAAAAATGCTCTTACCTTTATTTTTGACATTTCTACTTTGAATTTAGCTTTGTTCATTTTTTAAAAATGTGTGTCAGTTTGTTTAGTCTGTGAGTCACCATATTTTTAATTTCCATACTGTTTTAAAGCAGTATGTTAGTCCATTTTTGTCACTATAATGGAATATCTGAGACTGGGAAATTTATAAACAAAAGAGGTTTATTGGCTCACAGTTCTGCAGGGTGTACATGAAGTATAGTGCTGTCATATGCTTCTGGTGAGGGCCTCAGGAAGCTTTTGATCATGGCAGAAGGTGAAGGGGAGTACACATGTCACTTGGTAAGAGAGGGAGCAAAAGAGAGAAGGAGGAGGTGTCACACTGTTTTAAAGATGAATTCAGAGTTCAAATGCACTTATTACCATGAGGAGGGCACCAAGCCATTCATGAAGGACCTGCCTCCATCACCCAAACACCTCTCACTAGCCTGTATCTCCAACATTGGTGATTACATTTCACTATGAGATTTGGAGGCCTTGAAACATCCAATGCATATCTAAAGGTTTTTTAATGAGTGAAATATAACATAATAAAAACTACCAATTTTCCCTTTGATTTGATATTTCTGATTTTTATTTATAGTTTGTTAAGCTTTTATATTCTTGATAGGATAGTAATGATAACTTCCAAGCTCATTCCATATTGGAATGAAACTGGATGTCCTTTTTTTTCTAAACTAAAGCAGAATGATTCAGCATGACTAAAAACGATGGAATAGAAAAATACAAACAAGAAATAAAAATGCAGAATAACCCAAAGAGAGTTAGTGTAGTCATGACATTATCAGATAAAAAGCACTAACATCTGAATCAAAAGATGTAAAGCAAAAAATAACATTATAAGTAGAATTTGATAAATTCATTATCATTTATAAAGACTTGTAACACATTATCTAAAACTGATAGGCAAAAATTAGTAAACAAAGAGAAAATTAGAACTGTATTATCATAATTTTTGTTCTAATGAGTAGTTAGAGGATTCTATAGCCAACAATTCTAGAAGAAACCATACCTTAAAGCACATATGAATCATTAAACAAAAATTGACCATATATTTATCACAGATAAAGCCTCAACCAATACAAAAGAATCAATATCTTATAAACCATGCAGAAATAAGTAAAAAATATATTTATGATTATATGGAAGCCATTCTGCTGTGAGGAATTTTACAACCCTTTCTCAAATCTATTCTGTTTTAGGATTAGAAGTTTAAGGAGTAAGGAGCAGGTAGGGATGGAATGAATTTGGAGGATACAATTATCAAAGAGGCATAGATAATGAGTATGCCCACCATAAAGAGATAGGTATCCTCAAAGGTCTCCATAAATTGTTGTATTAGTTTCCACAGAAAGTAATTTTGCATCCTTTGCCTTAATAACTGAATAATTGTTTCTTTCCTTACTATAAATCTAAATCCTGTAGGACTGCCTACAATCTTTCAGAAATTCTAGACTTATTAGATTTAAAATTATGAAAATTATACAAATCCTGCATAGTTACATAGTAATTAAGAGAAAAATTGTTAAAAGTGCGAGAAAATAATGCAATAAAGATTTCACAGGATGGCACAGTTTAATAGATGATAATGAAATCGGAGCCTTAAAATTGCTTAAAGCAATAAGAAACGGAACTGAAACAGTGCTAATCTTGAAAAATCAAATAATAGAAATCTTAAAGAGCAAAATCAGCACCTCTAAAGAGAAGAATCCACTACAACTCTGAGATTCATCATTATTATTACTTTTCAAGAATTCCCAAGGATAGCTGTAGGCTAATTGGCCCCAAGTGGTAAATATACTCTCCCCCATGAGTCAGAATTTATATTTCTATCAATGTGGTCTACAATTGCATTAGCCTTTTAGGCAGCCACATCATTGTGATGACTCAAAGAGAAATTAAAGCCAAGTTAAAATCCCTGGAGTCTGCATAGACTTTTGCTAATTTTAGTCTCTTCCCCTAAGTAACTTTTCAGTTATTTTATTTAATTTTTTTGACAATTGGATTTATTCCTATTAAATTTACTTTTGTTAGCTGCAATGCAAACCTCAAATTTTTATGTGCCCATGGAATATGCATTATATTCATGAACTTTTTAACTTTATAGCTGACCAGCTTGTGGTGCTAGAAAGAGAGACAGAGAACATATTCACACGTCTTGGTTTGCGCATGTGTATGTACTCTTGTGGTCTTCTACTAGATACTTATAGGAAATGGCTTTTTTCTAAAGCAGCTCATCCACAAAATGACTATGTGGGCCAAAATTTTGTGTCGGTGAAAATTGCTAATGCAGTTCCTTATTGAATGACTATTAAAACTTTTTCATTCCTACACCCAGTGCATATTTATGTGACCATGTAAAAAAAGGAAAAAAAAAACTGTCAGATGCTCATTTCAACTCTTTGAAAAGGATGTCTTTGTCTTTTAGTGTATGTATTCATTTTTAAATGATGTTTTCCCCAAGTCACATTGTGAGAATTCCACTGACCAGGGTAGAGGTGTCCCAACCATGGAGCTTTAAAAGCTGTATGTTTCAATTACTTCAAATAAAGAAAGTGAGTTTTTCATCACACTATTTCTTTACATTAAAATAAATTCTACCCACAAAAAGGATTATGCTAATATGAAATTTACTGGAGGATTAGAAATATTGTTATTAAGGGATTATATAATAAGAAAGGATATAGAAACCAGAGTGAATTCTTCAGGAGTACCCTGATGTTCTATAGTTACCACACTGGTGGCTTCATCTTAAAGTGAGCAGTACTTTGACAATTATCAGTCATACCCCAAATTACTTTATGAGAGACATCCATTAGTTATTTTGGATTGATATAAGTCAGTGGTTGTCAACCAGAGACTTTTGTTGACATCACACTGAAGGTGAGAACATCAACTGTTACTGGTACCTTGTGGTAGAATCCAAGGATGTTGCTAAACATTCTACAATGCATGGGTCAGTCCTCTGAAATGTGGAATCATCTGTCTCCAAATGTCAATAGTGGCATGGTAGAGAAAGGTTTGCCTAAATACAAATTCTCATGTCATTCGTTTTCTCTTTTCTGAAAATGTTACTAACTCCAGAAACCAAAGAATGATACTGCAAACCATGTTTTGAGAAAGATTATTAAGAATTATGCTCACATTTATGAAATATCAATGTTCTAGTCAAAGCTGTTTAGAATATTACTTTATTATATAATTATTGAAATTAGATTTTCAATATTTTGAGAATAAACCGGATAGCATATATCCCCAATTGAAATTAACTGAACATTTCCTAATTATTTCCATAATTCACTAAATCATTTTGTGCACATTTGTATGTATTTACGTGTGAATTTTATATATTTAATTGCAGGTTTCACATATTATGATTTGGTAAGGCACTGTGTTGTTTGCTTTTAAATACATTATCTCAGATAGTTCTCAAAATAACTACATAGGGTAGAATTATTTCTATAAACATTCTGCAATAAGAAAACTGCTAATATGGAGGGAAGGTGGCTCATACCCTATATAATTAATAACTTGCAAAGCCATATTAAAATTCTGGTCTTGTGAATTTAAGATAATTCTCATACCAATTTTAGAGATCAGTGAGGGAAACCCATAACATCCAAACTTAGAAGATGGGAAGTATGGATCCCAAATTCAGCCAGGCCTGTTCAGTTGGAAGTGAGTATACTAATTCAGTGAAAGGCTAGGGAAACAAAGCAAAGAGAAAAGAGACCATATGAGAGAGTCCTAGGTAAGCATGTTAGGCCACAGGGAAGATCTTAATATGCTAATCACAAGGTAGAGGGAGGATACAAAGAGAGTATCGAAGAGTAAGTCAGTGTATGTACATGTGAGAGATGGTGGATGGAGTGTTTGGGAATTACCTCTAATCATACTTCAAAGTAAATAGTGATCCCATTCATTAGTAAATGTGGTCCATCTATATCACAGAATATGAATATAAGATAAACACTTTCTCAGTTGTTAGAAGCAAAGGAAAGTAGGGTTAATTATGAAGAATTTCAAATATTCCTTATATTACCTAAGGAGGGTAATCATATCAGGACTTCGAAGTAGGGAGAATAGCACAACCAAAACCATGGAAGCCATATTTGAAATTGGGTCATAATGAAAGTAAACTACGAGACAAGAAGAGAAAACAGATTATCTGAGCAGTTTACAAACGTTTGGGCCAAGGCTTTTGATGTTATTTTAAAGGCAAAGGGAAACCACTTATAGAGTTATTCAAGAAAATACTCAATTGCTCTCTCGAAATCAGGCAGCATGTCAAGGTACTTAATTGCTAAATTTCTGAAGTCAAATTTCCTTTTCTACCACTTAGAGTACAACTTTTGACAAATAATAATTTTTCACCTTTAAAGTAGGAGTAATAATGCTACCTGTATTACTTTGCATGCATGTGTGTACATAATCAGTGAGATTACTTAAATTATGCCTTACATACAGTATATTCAGAGTAGATGGTAACCATTAATATCACTACCACCATAATAATAAGTATTATTTTCACTTCTTTGTTTTGGAAATAGTACTTTGGTTTCAGTTTGGAGAAAGCATCGTAGAATAGTTAGGCAGAGATAGAGACGTTTTCTCTTGATTGTTTTGTTTCTGTCTTTTTTTTATTGCTACATAATAAATGTATAGATGATCAGGGAACGTGATATTTTGATGCTAAGAACATTTGAATTATTCTCTTCCAGCTATGTTGAAATGTACAGTAAATTATTGTTAACTATAGTCACGCTACTGATCTATTTGACACTACGTCTTCTAACTTTTACTTTCTTAAGGGATACATGTGCAGGTTTGTTATATAGGTATACTTGCGTCATGAGGCTTTGTTATAACAGATTATTTCATCACCCAGGTATTATGCTTAGGACCCATTAGTTATTTTTCTTGATCATCTCCCTCCTCCTACCCTCTAACCTCCAATAGGCTTCAGTGTCTCTTGTTCATCACTATATGTCCATTTATTCTCATGATTTAGCTCCCACTTGTAAGTGAGAACATGTGATATTTGGTTTTCTGTTCCTGCATTACTTTGCTAAGAATAATGGCCTTGAGCTTCATCCACGTCCCTACAAAGGACATAATTTCATTCATTTTTATTGCTGTATAGTATTTCATGGTGTATATGTACATTTACTTAATCCAGTCTATCAGTGATGGGCATTTAGGTTAATTCATGTCTTTGCTTTTGTGAAGAGTGCTACAATGAGCATACATGTAAGCGTATTTTATAATAAAACAATCTCTATTCCTTTGGGTATATACTCAGTAATGGGATTCCTGGGTCAAATAGTATTTCTGTGTTTAGGAGTTTGAGGAATTGCCACACTATCTTCCATAATGGTTGAACTAATTTACATTCCCACCAACAGTGTGTAAGTGTTCCTTTTTCTCCACAATCTTGTCAGCATCTGTTATTTCTTGATATTTTAATAATAGCTACTCTGACTGGTGTGAGATGATATCTCATTGTGGGTTTGATATGCATTTTGGACAGAGATCATTTTTAAATGATTTTGTTGGTATATAGATAAGAAATTAAGACAAGATGAAATAAGTCCATGAAAGAAGGCATTGTAGAAAGAGCTAAGATCAAGTAATAGTTAGAAGTTGACCTGATAGGTTTTACTGACCAAGTACATGCGGGAGATGAAGTAAAATATATTTTTCATTATTTTAATAATTAGCTAAATAATATGTTATGCACTGATATAGGAACACAAGAAGAGTAAAATGATGGTAAGTTCAATTTTGAACATATTGAATTTAAAGGTTGCGTTACAGAATTGAGTAAAATTATTTTAGTTTATAGAATTCCTGAGACTACAGCTGAGAATACAGGATTGCATTAGACATATTGATTTGAGAGTTATAATTCATGTTAAGGTGGAAAGGAGTTTTGCTGTGGATGGAGATTACTTCTGAATCACCCTTCCTTCAGTTCATCTTTTTATTTACATCTGAGTATTGAAAAGGGAAAAGTGAGTGTGCAAAACTCAGAATCTTTGACACTCTGCTGTGTGTTGAGTTTCATCCTGTCGACAGAGAATATGTTGTCTTTGATGTTCTTTGCTGAATTGTGTGCTTTGGAGAAAAATCATTTTTCCACAGATCAGCCCATGGTGATTCACTACTATCAATGAATTGGCAGGCATAGTTGGATATGTAGGATAAAATAATGAACCCCAATGTAATAGAGGATTCATTATTTGGAATCTGCTATTACATTGGTGTTTGTTATTTTTTCCTACATGTCCAAGTATATAGCCACAAAACATGACTCTTTAAATAACATAAATTTGATATTCTTATTTCTATATGCCAAAGTCTCTTTTTTCTCTCTGCATGGCCAGAAATTAGCTGGAGAAAAGATGGTGTCATTTATTAGCCCCCTCCAAGATTCTAACCTGCAGGTGGGTAAGCAGTCAAAGCTATTGGTATGAATGAGGGTACTGTTTCCAGAAGAAGTGCTTTAAAAGTGAAGAGAAGAAAAGATAGAAGGGGGTGAAGAGAAGTCAGTTAAATTGAAGAGAGAGGAGGAGGACCTACTTCTTAGGGAAATTAATGTTGAAGAATCAGGACTATAGATAGTATTGTGAGAAGAAAACATGATGGGATACACAGAGATTGGAGTTGGAAAACTAGCTAATAGAAAGGCATCATAAAGGAGCCCTTCAAAAAGATAGCGTTTGGAAGGCAGGAATGAGGACCACTCAATAAAACCAAGCACTGAAATGTGCAGTAGGATAAGGGCTAGAACATGCCCTTAATATCTGGTAATCAGGATGTAATTGGGGGCCTTAGAGTGAGCTAAATTGAAGAAGAGAGTAGTGGAGAGGGAAAGTGGGCTGGACCAGGTGTGTCATTCTTGCTACTATTAGGTTGGTGCAAAAGTCATTGCTGTTTTTGCCCTTAAAAGTAATGGCAAAAACTGCAATGACTTTTGCACCAACCTAATATAATTGTGCATGTGTGTATAGGCAGCAGATGGATGTATGCATATTTTCGTCTTCTTCATGTTAATTTAATTTAATCAGAAAAAAATTCTCGCAGGAGTCCTATTAAAACTGTTCGTGGCCAGAATTTTAAAATCTAACAAACAATGACATAAAATGCATAAGCATGTTTGTTTATATCACTGATATCATTAAGCTTAATCATACACACGACTTTATATCACTGATATCATTAAGCTTAATTATACACACTACTTGTCAGACATAGAGCTGACTTTTAACAAACCACAAACATATTTTGGGCAGGGCAATCCTATGAGTAAAATATGAACATGAGGAAACATATTCTGTCGTCTTCAATATTGTTAAATGGATTTCTTTTTTCTCAAGAGAGATAATTTTTTGGCCAACATATGTAGTTTACTCATGTATACAAAATTTCATGCCTGCCTGTTTATAAACCTACTCATTTTAGCTAACAAAAGCAAACAACCATAGACAGATCGGTTATGTTAGGCTCTGCCAGTATTTAAAGTGCCAACTTCAAAAATACTAGGTTAAGCAATTTTCTGTTGTTACTTGTGTGACTTATAGCATGTTATGGTGAACCTGAATTTTCAAAAGTCAAAATGTAAATAAATAGAACCAATGGGCTACTCTTCTAAAAGCGTGTTGTTTCTGGAACACAAAATTCATGCTTTTCTAAAAAGCAAGAGGATAAAATTGTACATGATTGGACTTTAGTCTAATTTATGGGGGTGTCTAAAACAATTTTAAGAGCTTAACACTGAAATAGACCTTTGGGGCATTAACTCTGTCAACTGGCTTGCAAATCAGAAAATTGATAGCTCTATTATGAAGGCACGTGAAGTATCATATACACAGACTGAATAAAATGCTTAATTCCTTTGTGAGAGGACCAGAAACTGCTGACTGATTTGTTGGCTTAAAAACTGCTGAATGGGTATCTTTCAATGCCTTAAGACTATTCTATTAAATAATTTAAAAGAACTGGTACCAAAAAGAAAAAAATATGTAAATTTAAATAGATTCTATTCAAATTAGAAAGTGTTTTTGAGGCAGATTTCCCTATCAAAATGATTAGTATTTCAGCTACACTTAAAAATTAAAACCTGAAGCTGAGTAGGGAAGAAGAGACAACTGGATATTTTTATCTGATATTTCCTGTTCTTTTCTCAATCATCCCCACCAACCTGAGAATATTATTACAGTATTTTTATTGATCAAATTATTCTTAGCATAGTATTATATTCCTACTGCCAACTCAATAACCAGATTGAACAAAAATAATATGTTTACTGAACATTTACCATGTGTCAGGCATTTTTTTAGGTATTCAGTATGGTATGGTGTATAAAACACTGTCCCTGCCTTAAATCAGCCATGTATTGCATGTGAGATGCAGACATCTTCAATACATTTTATTGTGAGAATTTTAAAAGACATAGCATATTATGACTTTTGAGTAACTTTTTCAATAAGTTACTTTCAAATAACTAACTTTAAAATAAACTTAGGGCACCTTAAATAAATACAAATTGCTCATTAATGTAATTAAATATAGATAGCAATATTAAATGGAAATAGGAATGAGGTTATTGTACCAAATACGATGATATAAAGTCTTACGAACTCATCAAAGATGGGAGATGTATTTGACTCTTAGCTTCTGCCAGCATATTTTAATATTACGTAGGTACTGGTTAAGATCTTGTGCTCTAAAATTGGTAGACAGAATTGGTAGCTACGGATGTGTATAGACAACTTATTATCAACTTTAAAGGTTCTTTTTTCAATTTCTCCATAAAAAGCTTCAAATTTGCCTTACAACGCTATTTACAAACCTGAGAAATTGACTAATTATTTTCCAATTTTTCATCACATCTTATTCATCTCATAAAATCAAAATTGCATGGTCTCAATTGAACATTGTCCTATCTCGGGGCAGTCTCCAGCTTCCAACATTTTTCTTTTTTTTTTGAGATGGAGTCTCAGTTTGTTGCCCAGGCTGGAGTGCAGTGGCACAATCTCGGTTCACTGCAACCTCCACCTCCTGGGTTTGGGGGATTCTTCTGCCTCAGCCTTCCGAATAGCTGGGACTACAGGCATGTGCCACCATGCCCAGCTAAGTTTTTTTTGTATTTTTAGTAGAGATGGGGTTTCACCATGTTGGCCAGGCTGGTCTTGGACTCCTGACCTCGTGATCCGCCTGCCTCGGCCTCCAAAAGTGCTGGATTATAGGCGTGAGCCACTGCGCCTGGCCCAGCTTCCAACATTTTAACTCAATCTTCTGAATTTATTTGGAGAATATGTGAGAATGTGAAAACTAACAGGATGTTTCTTGGAATAGCACTAATTGGCGTTAGAAATATTGGGCTAGGTTCTGCTCTCAGATGAGGAAGAGACATGGTGAACTAGTGCATGAACCCACAGAATTTTCCATCAGAGGAGATTAATATCACTTATAATCTATGCTGCCTCGTTATAACTACTCTACACATTATGTGCATGCATAAATAAAAACAAAACAATGATAGAAAATAAATTCTTCTCAGAAATTCCCAAAATCGTGTGTTCTCAAAACATGCCCTTATTTACTCCCCTGCTCTTTCTTGGTCTCTTGGATTCACTGGGTCATCTATACCAGGATTTTGTTAAAATGTGTTTTTAAAATGAGAAAGGATGTATGATTAT
This sequence comes from Cacajao melanocephalus, assembly GCA_963573385.1. Lineage (NCBI taxonomy): Eukaryota > Metazoa > Chordata > Mammalia > Primates > Pitheciidae > Cacajao > Cacajao melanocephalus. The sequence continues at coordinate 40,465 of CAUYLG010028823.1, forward strand.
CCCCTTTGTCACACATTCAGAACTAAACTGGCTCATAATTAATTCATTACCTACTGAAATATGTTGTGACAATTGGGTTAAGTGTGTGACAGTAAGAGCCTTTCCAAAGTAAAGTATAATAGAAGATGACCATATCTATTATGATCAACCTTGCCTCGATCTCAAAACACAGAAGATACCCGATTCAGAACATTCATAGACTCACCATTATTGTAGAATGATAATGCAGTCTATAGTGCGTGAAATCTAGCATTAGCACAACAGTGGGGATACATTTAGTAAGGGCCTTGCACAACTAAATTCCATTTTTGGTTTAGAATTTTTGTGTTCATTTTGATTGAAAAAAGTCTGTTATTTTCAAAAGTAAAGCAAACAAAGCAAAAATAACTCTTCAACACATTAAAACTGAATAACTAAAAATGATTTTACCATACTCTAAGCTCAATCCTAGTGAAACTTTATTTTTCATATGGTTACTTTTACTCTTATTAGGCCTCTTGAATTATAATATAGAAAGCTCATATCAGAATAGAATAGCTGAGACAATTGTACGGTCTCATATCTGCATTAATGTTTGTTAAGGAATCCAATTACTACCCTATGGACCTATGGAAAAGACTTTTGCTAAGGAATCCATTTGCTATCCTATGGAAAAGACTTTCAGACAGACAGAAAGAGAGGGAGAGGGAGAGGGAGAGGGAGAGGGAGAGGGAGAGAGAGAGAGAGAGAGAAAAGAAAGAAAGAAAGAAAGAAAGAAAGAAAGAAAGAAAGAAAGAAAGAAAGAAAGAAAGAAAGAAAAGAAAGAAAGAAAGAAAATAAATTAATCACCTTATCATTGAGACCACCTTGGCAAAAATTATGACAGCAAGATAAATTTAACATGAACAGACTCCATCTTGCTTTTGACCTCACAAGCTAACTGCCCTTTCCTATTCTTGGATGTAGGCCAAGGTAACTATGGTAGAAATTTAGTTTATAGTTTAACTTAAAGCAAGGATGATAATAGTCTTTTCCTTAAAAAAAGGTCCTCCTTGTTCAGAGACTGAAAACCTCCTTGTAAAATTAAGAAAAGGACACTAAGTTAGAATTACAGTGGCACCTGAATTCTGTTAAGCTATAAGCATAGTTAAGCAATAACCAGCCGTTGTTCTCTGGCTTGCTTACTGCTTAAGAATCATGTAGCTGGAGGTCACAGTATTTGTAATTTCCGCAATTGCTCTTAGAGATGACATACCTGTTGTGAAAACCTAAGGTTAGTCTTTGAGATATTTTTGAGTCTTTTACATTTGGGCATTCCAGCTGATGCCAGCTAGACCTGTGACTCATACCAAAGAACTGACTCAACTGGTTTCCCCCCCCAAGCAAAAACTGACTCAACATGAAAAGACAGTATGGACATTGATTTCATCCCCAAGCAATCAGCAGCACCCATTCCCTGATCCCCTGCCCATCAAATTTCCTTCAAAAACTCTACCCTCCAAGCTCCTGGGGAGGCAGATTTGAGAAATATATCCTGTCCTACTGCTCAGCTGCCTTTTGGTAATTAAACTATTTCTGTGCTACATAACCATTGTCTCAATTTGTTGCTTTACCTGTGCAGTACAGGCCGTGACATCTTTTTATTGTTTGTTGAATGATGAAATTCTTGGAACAACTGCATTCAAATAATGTCAAGACTAAGATTCATGGGTCACTGGGGAGAAGAGATTGATATCAGGTTTCCCTGGGTGTTTTGATAGTCCACATGAGAAGAGATATTAGAGAAAAAGAATGGAATAACCCATGATCCTTAGTCTAAGTGGATTTTCATAAAAACAAAATTTTTAACAAAATTTCATTGAAATGAAAGTTTAACTTTGTTAACATAAAATTTCATCAAAATTTTCTACCAGCCTCATCTTAGGAAGGAAGGAATATTCATTCTTGTCTAAATAATTATAATAATAAAAACAGTAGTAGAAAGTGAGTATTACAAGTATACAAGTCACATTTTTTATTTCATACAATTTTGGATATAGCTGCAGTTCAGTTGTAGATTTATTTTGTTAATTATCTTTAGAACTGAATGGTTTTTAAACCAGAAAAATCATTATTTATTTAATAAATTATTCTTAACCTTCTCCTGTGTTCTGTGTTTATATTACGAATCTACTGGAATTTCTAGAACTAATCTTTGCATGCCTTGATCCTTCTCTTGTTTTCCAAATCTAAGCCCTTTTGTTTAAATTTCTGTGAAACTTCCCTAACCTTATATACAATATTATTATATTGAACCTCAGCCTTGCCCATTTTTCTGATTTTTAATTTTCTGTTAAAATATATTAATCTCAGTATACTTTGGCCATAAAGATGATCAGAGACATCCTACTGTTTAGGATGTTGCTGATGAATGCTGGGGCAGGGCTCAACTTTAAACTGAAAGAAGGACATGCAGGGCTTTGGGAAGGAGGTGTGGAAGCACAGCACAGGTGACAACATTAGGGAATTCTTACTGAGCCTCAGATATTTTGAGTCTTCATCATCCTGTGGAATGTCTTTACAATGTGCTACATGATTATGCCGTTTGGCTGTTGGATATGGAATTACCAGCTATGGAACCAGGAACTTACCTTCTTGGATGCTAAGTCTCTGTTCCTCCATTTCTGATGGCTTCAAGAATGGTTTTAACCAGAAAACTTATGATCCTTACAGAAAGCCCAAGCTCCTGCTGTTGCAGTCTACTTAGTCCCTAGTTCAGCTACGTCCAAGTTCTTGTCCCATGACCAAAACCAATAAGGCGCACAGCCAGCAGAGAATGAGTAGAGTAAGATTTATTAAGCAAAAGAAAGCTCTCAGCAAAGAAAGGCGCCCTGAAAGCAGGTTGCCAGAAACGAGGCTGAGTTCTTTTATATGGCAAAGACAATGAAGTCTTCTGTGGGTTCTGCCCAAATGGGAGGGGTAATGTTCTTCCTTGTGCTGTTGCATCTGCGCATGCTTGGGGTTGGCCAGCGTGACTGGATCTTGGTTATTACCCGTGAATAGCTAAGCAAAACCCATGGGGAAACTAAAACCACAATGCAAATGTCCTGCTAAGGATATTATAATGAGTTGGGTCAAGTTAAGGACATTTAGGTTGATCTATTGCACTTGCTCCTAGGCTGAGACAGTCCTTTCTGAGCAGACATTTTGGTATTAGAGGAGGTTCTTAACCAAATTTCTTTCCACTAGCTACAGGCGTTGTGCAGGTGTGGTCCCACAGGCATTTTTCCACTCCCAAGACCTTCCCTCTTTATCTGCCTGATCAGCCTCTAACTGCCTCCTCTTTCACTGATGGGTTGAAAAATGTTTGCCAAGATGTGCATAGTTTCCCAGCCACCTCACAGTTTTCAAAGATTTTTTCACTTTGGTCTCTGAATTGGAATGCTATCTACTGAAGGGATTTCAGGAGGGTTTATATAAGGGGCTGTGATAAAATTGAATTCCCCATAGATAAAAGAACATGGCAAAATGATTTCATCATATTGGAATGCTTCCCAAGCATTCCCAAGAAACCTGTTTCTGGATATTTCTTGGTTTATTTTTAATAGCTGCCCTTTTGGTAAGAATCATATAGATTTTTAAAAACCATTTTTTTAATCTAGGGATCTGAGCAGAAGGGTTGGCTTTTAAGTTTAACACAGCCTCATTTTTGAACAATTTTTATAAGTCACAAGGATATTCAGTATTGCTGAAATTGACAGCATCCGGGGTCAGCCAGGAGCCCTGTGACCAAATTCCTTTCCCATATGAACAGAGTCTGCTTGGCCACTCAGTGCAGCTGCGATTATTCCTTAGACTAAGAAGAGGGCCTCCTGGAACAGGGACACCAACCTTACTGTTTAGACACTAAACTGTTAGCAAATGGGAAGAGATAGTTCCAGGTGAAGTATTTCCACAGAAGAGAAGTGTGGAACAATTGTGGAGGTATTAGAATAAATTTTGTTTTGTCTTGCATCCTTTGTTGAAGAAGTGACTTTGGGATCCATTAAAATACATATTAAAAATACACACATGTATGTGTGTGTGTGTGTGTGTATGTATGTATATATATATATATATTAATATAGGCAAGAACTTTTTTCCTAGTTGCTCATTTTAGCCTTTTCATATTTTACAAATGTTACATCATTTTATATAATAATAAGTGCTAATATATTATGACTGATTATGCTGCACCAAGCACTAATCTAAATGCTTTAACTATGATAAATTCCACATCACCTCAATTAGTTATCCAATCTTACAGATTGGAAAACTGAAAAGAATGGGGTTAAGTAACATGTCTAAGTTCTCACAGGCAGTGAGTAATCCTTACTTCTAAGATGTCTACTTTCTCTTCTAGTTTCTTCTAATATATAGAAGAAAAAAGTAAAAGAAAAAGAAAATTTCTACTTTGATGATTTATATTGTCTTATCTTGCTTCCTAATTTCCCCCTTTGTATTTTTTGGATGTTACTACTTCCTTTATTTATTTAATATAAATATTTTAAATATTTATATTAAAGTTCTTTTCAAGTGACTTTAATATGTCAAATCCCCAGTCATAAATCCTTCCAGTTATTTAATTTATGGTTTTCTTTCTTAGCATTGCACTTTTCTTATATGTCCATTGGCTGTACATATATGTGATCTAGGAGTTCAACTTCCATGAGGTTAAATCCGCAGGAGTCTCACGTGGTTTGTGCATTGTGGATGCCTTCCAGAGCATGATTTTTATGGTTTTCACCTCTTTCCTAATGGGTTCACCAATTCTTAAATAATTGAGCTTTTTAGACTTATGGTTTATTTACCAGGTGGTTTGCACAAAGTTGAGCTCTAAAACTTTGTATCTTATGCTCAGGGTTTCAATTCTTTGTGACTTCATTTACTCTGACTTCCAGAATACAACCCTAGACCAGTATTTATGTATGAGGACATCGTTTCCTGAAATCCAGTTTCAGATTGGGATCTTTATTCTTACTACTGAATGTACACAGTCCTTTATTCTTCTTTTGTAGGTGTCTCATTCTCAACCTACAATTTATCTAATATGGTCATTGTACTTTGTGTGTTGTTTAACTTTGATTCTTGGTTAGCAAAATTGATGTGGGGTGTTTTCTGTTGTTGTTTTGTTTTGTTTTGTATTTAGGACAGTTAGGCTCTTCCTTTCCAAGTCTGTGGGGTCAGATATACTTTTAATAGTTTAAATATATATAACCTCACATTTTCTATCATCTGGACAAGCAGAACATTTTTTATTCTGTTCAATACAACAATTCGATCCCATGTTACTTTGAAATTTAAATCAGTTGCATAGTAAATGTTCTCTAGGCACAGATCACCAAAACTTTCCTGAGTGAATGTCTGTGTTTTTGACCCTTTAACATTAATCTTTCTCCAGAAGAGGAAAGATAAATTCATTTTTAAATGTGTGAATTTGAGGCTTTTTATTTATTACTTCAACTCTAAGAAGGAGCCAATTATATCTCATATGAGCAATGGGAAAACTATACAGTTGCTCATGATTTTACTGTTTCATGGAAATGTGAATATATGCTTCAAAATTTATTTTATTTTGCATTGGCTTAGATAGTAAAGAATCAGTCAGGATGTATTATCTTCAGAAAAGCACACATGAAACGAGTGGCTTTTAGTAAAAGGTGGGTAGAGAATGTTTGTCAATATGAAATTCTATGTGTGTGTATCTATTGAGTAGTAGCGTTTCATTGTGCCAGTCTGAATCTGGGCCTCAGACATCTAAAAAATATTTCCTGAAGTGTTATAATAGCAAAGAAAAAGAAAATTGAGCCAAGTTTAAAAATCTTATTTATCTTTGTGTCCATCAGCAATATGCCAAATATATTACATGCAGAATTCAATAGAATTAGAATATTCTTAATGATCTCTTTAATTAAGGACCTTTTAATAGAGCAGAATGAAATGACAGGGCAGTGTATCCTATCTGAAGTAATCTCAGAATATGAAGATGCTGACAGTAGGCAAAAGCTGACAATATTATAGTTTTAGATTTCCAAGTCTCCAAAAATAGTAAATTATTGTATGCCACTTAGATTCAAGATAAAGTCTTTCATTGTTAAGATTCTTCATTTTAAAAAAATGAAAAAGGGACAATTGAAAAATATTCCTCAACAAATATACTTCAAGAGGTCCCTGCATGAACACTAAAAGAAATTTCTATGCCGGATTTATTTGCTTGTTCAATGTTATGGCAAATGTACTTAAAATGTGGAACTGGATAATCATCAATATAATCTGACAAACACTTATTTAATAGGAACTCTGTGCCAGGAATCCTGATAAATTTTCTAATGAATAAGACTCCGTCCATGCTTTGGAAGAACTCCCACACTTATAGATGATATATAGGAATAAGCAATTAACTTTAAAACAATGTACTAACTGTTATAAAGCAGATTATGCAAATGCCAAATAGAGATGCAGATTAAGTTTGTCTGTTTCAGGGAAATCAAGGTCTAAATGGTAAAGCATACTGAGATCACTTAAGGATGGAAGGATTACATTTTATTTATGACTCCAATATCTAATAATTTTTTTAGGATTGGAAAAGGAGGCAGTGATTTTTCTACTAGTGAAAGTTACTCCCTGTGACCAAATTGCTTTTCTGAAACTGATAGAAGGATATTATATCACTCAGGCATATTGAAGACCCTCCCAAAAATAATTGACTGTGACTTGGCTTATGATCTCAATATGAGGGAAGCAGAAACTATGAGGGAAAGGTAGTCAAAGACAAGCAGAAAACCATGGAACCCTTAAATGCACCTGTCCCTGTAATTCATTTACTGTTTAACTCTTATTATAGTAGTGTTTAGTTAATTTCCCACTTCATTCAAGTATGTTCATATGCCAACTCAGACATGAGCACTTCTTTGATCATTTTATCAAGAGCAGTGAAAGAGCAACCTCTGTCACTCTTTAATTTACTCTTCTTACTTTTAGCACTACCTGACATACTATATTTGATTTCATTGCTTGTTACTTGTCTTCTTCCTACCAGAATATACACTCCTGGAGGTTGGAAATTGTGTTTGTTTTGTCTACTGATGTATTTCCAATAATTTAAACAATGCCTTTATATGGTAGGAGCTCAATGTACTTTCACAGAATGACTGACTGACTTAATTAATTGTAGTATAAAGTACCTATTATACATTAGGCATTATGTTAAAGTTGTGAAGGCAAAGATAGTTTTCTGATTTGTAAAGCAACTTATTTAGAGACTCAAGTACCAAACAAATAATTGGAATGTTGATTTGCCTGAGAACTTATAAAAAAAGATGTGTGCAATGTTCTTTGAGCATTGAGTGGAACAAATGACCACTATGCCAGGGAAAATTGGGACTGTATCTGAAGAACAATTTATACTGATATTTGATTAATAAGGAATACCAATACATAAAGAAACACACACACATGCTTAGGAAATAAAAAGCTTAATCCAGAGAATGACTTTCCCAGAAGACAAAAGTGAAACCTTATTCCTGCTAGAAGTTAATTTCATTCTATCCCAACTTTAATTTAGCCTCCCTGTCTCACCTATGTGTGGAGGGGTATGAGAAGCCATAAACTCTAGGGGAAAGGGCTCAAATGCATTGACGGGAGACCCTAGAAAACACTTGCTGCAGTCACAGATAGAACTAGAAGATAAGGAGAGCCAACCTCTTCTCCTGCAAGAGGGATACTTGTGAAGACCACACCGCTAAGACAAAGGTCAACAGTGCACTCCAATAATTTAGACTTAAAAAGATTAGAGAATGCCCCTCCCCTACATTCTAATACCAGGCTAGTAAGCCTCCAATGGACAGTGGATGTCAGTTAAGAAAGTTGCAAGAGACAAACTTCCTCTGAGGGACAAGAAAAAGGGAAGTTCCAAAGCTAATCAAGGAATCAAAAAATGGTCATTAGGATATTAGAAATCTCTGGAACACAGAGCTACAAAAAAAATGTCAAACAAAACCCCCTTGTAGCCAAATCAACATAATTCCTCATGCAAAAATCCTATTTTCCAAAGAAAAAGAGAGCATTTTAAAGACTTCCAGAAGGAGGGTGGGTAACTTTTTTTCCTACTCAAGAATAAGAATTAAAACAGACTTTTTGTAACAAATTCTGAAAACAGGATGTCAGTGGAATACAATCTTTAAGTCTTGGGGGAAAAATCCTGCAAATCTACATTTCTAAATATGATGAAAATATTGTATGTTTGAAACATTGAAAACATCAATCAAATATCAGATCTACCTACCTAAAATGTTCAGATATCATATATTAACTATTAAAATATAGAAGTGAATTAAACATTTTCTTCAAGTAACAAAATAGATAACTTACTGTCTTCATTGCCAGCTGACCAACCTCAAGAAAAATGCTAAAAGAACTTCTTCAGGCAAAAGAATGATCTAGATAAGACGTATGGATTTATATTGGAAAAAAAGGGCATGAGAAAACTTATAAATGAAGGCAAAATATAGTATTTTTATTAATTTTTCTTATTTCAAATTTATCTAAAAGATAACTGTTTAAATGATACTATTTTAATATAAATTTTCATTTTACAAAATTATATGTTATGTAAATAACATAACAATGTATTGGGTACTTAAAAGCTATATAAAAGTGAAATAAATTACAACTGTCACAAGAGATAGGAGGAAGGAACTTGGAGTATTTTACTATAAGGTACTTACATAACAAATGAACACGAGAGTACTATTTTAGGGAGGATTTCAACAACAGTCTACATTATAAATCTTAGAGCAAACTAATTTTCTCAGTGTACAGAAGTTAATAGCTTACATAAAAAGAAAGCATAAAAATTCTCAATGAAAACAGGTAAGGCCAAAAAAGAAACAACAAACAAATGCAATAAATAGAAAGGAGTAGTAATATTTTAATAGAAACATATTTTAAATAATTGTACATGTAAGTGATTTAAACACACAGTTAAAAAGGAGAGACTGACAGATTGAATGAAAAGAAGATTCATCTAAATGATGTCTACATAATATTTGTGATAAATTTTTAAAAGGCAGATAGGTGAAAAGTAAGATGAGATAAAACAAAACATACTAACTGTAATCAAAAGAAAGTTGGAGTAGCAAGAGATCCAAGATGGCCGATTAGCAGCAGCTCAGGATTGTACTCCCAGTGAAAGCGCAGAGAGCGAGTGGATGCCACACTTTCAGAAGAATTTTTGTTGCCCACAGACCAGGAGATTCCCGGCGGAGGAACCACACAGGTCGCCAGCGTGACATTTTTGGCCGGCACGGTGCTTCTCAGTGTGGAGTATACGGGACTGAGTGCCCTTTGAGTTGGGCTCGGCTTGTCCCATCCCCACAAGGAGAACAGCAATTGGAAGCACTGAGGACTGAGAGTTTCACAGCAAGCACAGCCGAACCCAGGAAGGTCCAGCTCTGTGGGGAAGGGGCATCCGCCAAAGGAAAACTAAGAAACAGAAAATACTTCATCACTGGGCAGAGAGAGATCAAAGATGGCCGATTAGCAGCAGCTCAGGATTGTAGCTCCCAGTGAAAGCACAGAGAGCGAGTGGACACTGCAATTTAAGACGAATTTCTGTTGCCCATAAACTGGCAGATACCCAGCGGAGCAGCCACACGGGTTGCCAGCGTGACTCTTTTGGACAGCGCAGCGCTTCTCAGTGCGGAGTATACAGGACTGGGTGCCCTTTGAGTCAGGCTCGGCTGGTCCCATCCCCACAAGGAGAACAGCAATTGGAAGCGCTGAGGACTTGAGAGTTTCACAGTAAGCACAGCTGAACCCGGGAAGGCCTAGCTCTGTGGGGAAGGGGTGTCCGCTGAAGGAGAACTAAGAAACAGAAAAAAATTCATCACCAACAAGCCGGACATCCACTCAGACCCAATCTGAAAGTCGGCAATTACAAAGATGACAGGTGGATAAATCCACAAAAATGGGAAGAAACCAGTGCAAAAAGGCTGTGAACACCTGAAATCGGAATGCCTGTCCTCCTACAGGGGATCGCAGCTCCTCATCAGCAAGAGAACAAGGCCTGACGGAGAATGAGTGTGATGAACTGACAGAATCAGGCTTCAGAAGGTGGATAATAAGAAACTTCTGTGAGCTAAAAGAACATGTACTAACCCAATTCAAAGAAACTAAG
>CAUYLG010028824.1:0-62973 GCA_963573385.1 Cacajao melanocephalus
GGTGATGATGGGTGTTGAGACTGTTGGTATTGGTGGTGATTATGATGGTGGTGGTGGTGATGATGGTGTATGATGTTTGTATCAGTGTTGATGATGGTGTTGGTGGTGGTGATAATGCTGGTGGCAGTGGTGGTGACGATGGTAGTGATGATGATGCTGGTGGTGGTGGTGATGGTAGTGGTGATGATGGTGGTGGTGGCGGTGGTGATGATAGGGGATGATGATGTTGGTGGTGGTGGTGATGATGATGGTGGTGGTGGTGGTGATGATGGGGGATGATGATGATGTTGGTAGTGGTGGTGATGATGCTGGTGGTGGTGGTGGTGGTAGTGGTGATGGGTGATGATGATGTTGGTAGTGGTGGTGATGATGATGGTGGTGGTGGTGGTGGTGATGATGGGGGATGATGATGTTAGTAGTGGTGGTGATGATGATGGTGGTGGTGGTAGTGGTGGTGATGGGTGATGATGATGTTGGTAGTGGTGGTGATGATGGGGGATGATAATGTCGGTAGTGGTGGTGATGGTGGTGGTGGTGGTGATGATGGGGGATGTTGGTGTTGGTGGTGGTGATGATTGTGGTGGTGGTGGTGGTGGTGATGATGGGGGATGATGATGTTGGTAGTGGTGGTGATGATGGTGGTGGTGATGATGGAGGATGATGGTGTTGGTAGTGGTGGTGATGATAATGGTGGTGGTGGTGGTGGTGATGATGGGGGATGTTGGTGTTGGTAGTGGTGGTGATGATGGTGGTGGTGGTGGTGATGATGGGGGATGATGATGTTGGTAGCGGTGGTGATGATGATGGTGGTGGTGGTGGTGGTGATGGGGGATGATGATGTTGGTAGCAGTGGTGATGATGGTGATGGTGGTGGTGATAATGCTGGTGGCGGTGGTGGTGACGATGGTAGTGATGATGATGCTGGTGGTGGTGGTGATGGTAGTGGTGATGACAATGATGGTGGTGGTGGTGACGATGGCTGTAGTGATGCTGATGGTGGTAGTAGTGGTGATAATGCTGGTAGTTGTAATGATGATGGCGGTGATAGATATGATGATGATAGTAGTGGTGATGATGGTGGTGGTGATGTTGATGTTGCTGGTGATGGTGGTGTTGGTGGTGATGGTGATGGTGGTGATGATGATGGTGGTGCTAATGGTGGTGGTGATGGTGATGGTGGTGGTGATGGTGATGGTGGTGGTGAGGATGGTGATGGTGATGGTTATGGTGATGATGGTGGTGCTAATGATGGTGGTGGTAGTGATGATGTTAATGGTGGTGGTGATGATGGTGATGGTGGTAGTGATGATGATGATACAGTTGAGCTATGCAAAACTGATTTAAATAAATTGGAAGGAATTCAATAACACAGTTGATGCTAAAACACAAAGGTAGATGGAAGTTCCAGGCAGAGACTCAAAGACGGGTTGCTGTTAACCCAAGAGTTTGGTAATGAATGTCAGGGATGGAGGTGCAAGTACATTTGCCTAGGCTGAACTGGGAATCATGAAACTAGAGTCCCAACACACCCTGAGTGGATCACTTCTCTTCTTTATTTTTTTTTCCACTTCACTTCTCTTCTTGAATCCTCACTGTCTCTGTCTGTGAAATGAAATGTCTGCACTGATGAATCTCTAAGCAACCATTCAGCTCTGACAGTTTGCAAATGGGCTGAACTTTATAAGCCCTTTAGAAGTTAAAAAGAGGACAAAGGACAGGAATACTCCAATGTTGAATGTCTAACTGCGACTCCTGTTGAAAAGAATTTCCATGAATGTTATTTTTAAAATAATTGAATGTGTATTACAATGCTCACAATAAATATATGAATACAAACAAGAAAAATTCATGTAAATATATAATTATATTATGCACATTATATAAATGTCATATAAACTCTTGAGAGAGTAGAAACCAACCATGACTACAGATAATCCTGAATAAATTACTTGTTATGCTTAGCTCTTTTACATTATGAAAAATTACCTCCATGGCTTCCTGTTTTGTGTTTATCTTTGTATAGGTCTCACTCACCATAGAAACTCAATAGTGGCAAAACAGAAGGTATTTTAATTGAAGATTTTAGAAGATATCCAAGTGCCAGCTCTTTTGGATTCACACCAATGTGCCTAAGTAGCATGCCACTGTGGCAGGAGTGTGCCAAGGGATGAATTGAGGAAGCAGAGGACCCTTGGAGAACCCTGAAGGCATGGTTGGAAGAGATGAGAGAACAAAACAAGATGATGACCATTCACAACATGTAATTAAGTTCGGCTTCTTCTGTTGCCATTAGAAAGGTTTGGTGATCACGGGCCTCTGGCACAGAGTAAGTTGGATAAGGTCAGTCCTTGAGCTCGCTGAGGTTCCCTGATAAACAGGAAGTTGGAGCCATCAGACCCTGTGTGAGGATGTGGGGACGGATGCTAAGACCAGAAGGTCCTCCTAAAATTCATATGTTAAAGCCCTACACTCCAATATGATAATATTTAGAGGTGTAGACATTGAGATGTAATGAGGTCCCCTGAGATAATTCAGATAGAATTCTCCCAGCTCTTGAAAGAGTCACCGGATACTGAGAAAACTTGGGGAAGTGGGGAAAGCAAATTACGCAGGTGCACCTCTAGGTCTTACAAGACCTCTTGGGGAAATAAATAGAATGTTAATGACTGCAGTCAAGGTGATGGATTTGCATGCAGAGGTCACTCACAAAGTCTGAGTTTGCACATAGGGTGTTTGTCCTATGAGGGTATCACCGACCATTTTCTGTTTGTTCCACATCTCAACATAATGTTGTGAGAAAGTGATAGTTCTACTCTTCAGAGATGCCCACAAGAGCTGGGAAAAACTAAATGCCAGGCAGAAGTGAGCAGCCCCTGCTTGTGGCTCTGCACCAAGTTTAAGGTTGAACACTAGAGTGAACGTTTACCTGGTTTTCTAAACACACCATGCCAAACAATTGATGTTGGTATACTGGTATAACTGATTCTCTAGGAAGGTAAAAGTGAATCTCTGGAGGAGGCTGTTATGGACTGAATTTCTGTGTCCTTCTAAAATTCATATCTTGAAGCCCTAACCTCCAATATGATAATATTTGGAGGTGTAGACATTGAGATGTGATTCCATTTACGTAAGATTACAAGAGTGAGCCTGCCATTATGGATTTAGTGTCTTTATAAAAAGAGGGAGAGCTCTACCATGTGAGAAGGTGGCCACTGCAATCTAGGAAGCGACCCCTCACCTTAAACTGAGGCCACCCAACATGCAGTACTTTGTTATGGCAACCCTAGCAAATCAACATGATGATGACAATGGCAACAGCCAAACATGCTGGCAACTTAACCTCGAACTTCCCAGCCTCTAGAACTGTGAGAAAAAAAGTCTATTATTTAAACCACCAGGTCTTCTGTAATTTTGTTATAGCAGACTAAAACAGATGCAGTGATCATATGATTTACTTCTTATTAGCTAAATAGTAACAATGATGATGGTGATAATAATTGTTATGGTTGACTCATGTCCCCCCAGAATGATATATTGGACTCCTAACACTTGTTACCTCAGAATACTGCCATATAAGCAAATAAGGTATTTGAAAATTAAGATGAGGTCTTCGGGGTGGCCCTTAATCCAATACAACTGGTGTCCTTATGAAAGAGAAAATTTTGGACATAGACACAGGGAGAATGTCACGTGAACATGAAAGTAGAGATCGGGTAAGACTTCCACACACAAAGTGATACAGTTTGGCTGTGTCCCCACCCAAATCCCACCTTGAATAGTAACTCCTGTAATTCCCAGGTGTTGTGGAAAGGACCCTTTGGGAGATAATTGAATCATGGGGCAGTTTCCCCCATACTGTTCTTGTGGTAGTGAATAAGTCTCACGGGATCTGATGGTTTTATAAGGGGTTTCCCCTTTCACTTGGCTCTCATTCACTCTTGCCTGCTGCCACGTAAGTCACCCCTTTCACCTTCCACCATGATTGTGAGGCCTCCCCAGTCACGTGGAACTGTGAGTCCATTAAATCTCTTTTTCTTTATAAATTACCCAGTCTCAGGTATGTCTTTATTAGCAGCATGAGAAGAAACTAATATACCAAGGAATACCAAAGCAACCAGCAGAAGCCAGGAGCGAGGCCTGGAACACATTCTCCCTCAGTGCTCTCAGAAAAAAACAATCCTGCCTTGCCACACCTTGATTTCAGATTTCTAGCCCCCTCAACTGTTGTTGAGGCCACCCAGTGAGCAGGACATGGTGACAGCAGTGCTGGCAAGCCAACATGACGATGACAATGCCATGACCGCACGACTGCATTATGAGTGAGTGCACCCTCACTTTACACTGAGAGCACAACAGGGAGAGATGAGAAAACACAAAATAGATGGTGACCGTTCACAGGTAACTGAGGTCAGCTTCTTCTGGTGCCATTAGAGAAGCTTGGTGACCACAGGCCTCTGGCACAGCTGGGTAAGGACAGTCTTTGAGCTCACTGAGGTTCCCTGATAAATAGGGAGTGGAGCCATCAGACCCTGTGTGAGGACACGGGGAAGGGTGCTGACTAAGACCAGAAACTTGGTTCCCTGGGAGAATTCAGACCACAGTGATCATAGTACTTGGTGTGTGATTGCCCACCCAGACCGTGGTGGTTGCACTGATAAAGCATAAAAGTAGATGAGGGCAGGACCCCAGCTGCAGGCAGAGACCAGGCTTGGTGGTTATTCTGCCACCACTATCTGCATGGCCTTGGGAAAGCAGCTTGGCCTTGAGCAAATGGCTTGGCCTCTCTGGCTCCAGTGACCTCATCTCTAGAACAGGGATGGCATCACAAGGCAAAGGCTTGCCACTTGCTGCAGTTATATAAGAGATCATGTACAAAAGTCCTTGGCTCCTCATAAATACTCCACAACTAGTAGGTGTTAACGTTTTTATTCTAGAGTTCCCAGTTTACAAACCCTTTGCAGAGACACCATCTAATCTTCTTACCCATCTTGTCCCCAGATAACTACTGGTATTATGATTCTCTTTTCTACAAAAACACAGAAACAGCAGCTTCTTAGAGTCCTGGGTTGATGCCTCCTAAATTGTTCACCCTGACCCAGCTTGGAGGCCCCCAGTTTTCCCCAGCCCCTTTAGGCTTGCTTAGCCTGGAGACAACGTGTGCTCCACTTAAGCCATTTAATGTGTAGATTTTATGCCCTAAACAAAGATAACATTAATGAATTCACAGTCAACCTTTTCAGCCCTGTGATAGAAAAAGATTTTCAGTCACTTTAGCCCAAGCTACATTTGCACCCAGGGTCACTTGAAGAAAAGGACAACACATTAATCTTTGTCCTCCTTGTGTTGAACAACCTCTCAAATAATCCATAGCATGGCATGAAGCGAAACTCAAAACCTTAAAACGCCATCTATCTGGTCCCCAATTAAAACATAATCTTTTTAAGCTGCCAATACCCACTGACCGGAATCAATAGAGGGGAAGATTATGAATGGCATTTCCCAGTGATCTGGTGGGACAGGGAATGGATTACTGCTGTCATGTGCGGAGGGAGGGGAAGTGGATGTCCACAGTAACCGCAGATAACCTGGCTTCACCCTCTCATGTAACCGATGTGGAAATCATATCTTCTGTGTACAGCCATGGAGGTGATCTTTTAAAAATTCCTGCTAAGCCACAGTTCAAGTTTCAGGAAATGAATTAAGTACCCCTCCAAGCATTGGATGGATATCTTGTAAGCACATCCTCTGTGCCAGGTGCTCTGCTAAATGTAAAGGGTGGTGAGATTGATGTGGAGTCGCTGATGTTCTGGGGAGCCGCTGGTCTTCCTCCCTTCCCCCTTGTAACACATGAGAAAAACGGGGCTTAATGTTGGGATGGGATTTCACACAGGTGACAGTGCCTGCATCCAGGCTGGGCTCCTGATGCAGAGGCTCCTGCCCTTCCGACCCCACCACACTTCACTTCAACTCGCTCTGAGCTTCACACCCACTGGGGCCTTTCCATACAACAGACATGAGTGGTCCCTGAAAATCTAGCAGCAGCCACACCCCACAGTAGCTCAGGACTTCTCTCTGAAACATTTGCCCCATCGAATGAGGACAAGACTTGAGCTCAAAGCTTAATTCCCAGAAGCCGGTGAAAATGTTCAGCTCTGGTCACTTTGACCTACATTTCCATGTTCTCTTTCTAGGCCAGCATGGTGGATTGGCAGCTGTGTTCTAATTCCCCAACCTCAAAAGTCATCATTCTCTATAAACAAGCTGCCTTTCCCATTTTGGACACCACCTGGATTTAAGAGGGTTTTTGAGAGTGTGGGCGTCTACTGTGTACCAGGCACGATGGCTGACCGCATACGACCTGCCGGGGGACGGTGGTTTGAGTGTGAATGCCTAGGGGGAAGCACACTGCTTTTTCCAGTTGATGGACCCTCCTCCATCCCACTCCCTAAAATGTCTTTCTGGTAGGTGGGATCTGGGCTTCAGGGATGAAAAAACAGGGCCTGGATTAAAGAAGGCCCAGAGAAGCTGAGGAAGACAGGAGATAGTCTTGGGAGAGATCTTTACAGTGAATGAAGAATGAGGAGCTTTCTAATGAACTGTGGGAGAATGTTGTAGAATGAGAAAAAGAGGAGTTGAGATGGAGAGGCAGAGAGCGAGAGAGAGAGAGAGAGAGAGAGAGGAGAGAGACCAAAGCAAGCCATGTGGGCTGGGAGAGCCATGTTGGTCTCCCCTGTGCTGAGTTGACTTGGCAAAGAGAGCTCTGAAGAGGCATGGGGTAAGATGAAATTAGGGATGAGAGAAAATAGAATGTGAGAGCTATTGGGGGAGCACGAGTTGGGTCGTTTTCAATGTCTTTCAAGGCATTCAAGTTCAGGGTTAGAGTTGTTTCATTACTCTAGTTGCCAGGTTACTCATTTCTTTGACTGTGATCCTTTTCATGTGGATTCAGAAATCACACAGTATCTATTTCAGAGGAACATCATGCTGGGACCATGGACTAAGGACATCCATCATGATAGAAATTGGCAGTGGTCAGAGGAGGGGGGACTGTGCACCAGAAAAGGGGAATTATTTTAAGGAGATACCAGCAGATGTCTATGGCACTGACTCACCCAGGGCCACACTAGCCGTAGGTGGGCAGGCTAGAATCCAGCCCCAAGTTCCCCTCTCTCCAAGACTTCTGCTATTTGTCTTTGACCAGCTTCCTTCCCTGGTCTGGCCACCATGCCTCATGCAGGGCTAATGGGGTAAAATGACAGCATCCATGGTGACATGGCTTGGCTCTGTGCCCCCACCCAAATCTCATCTCCAGCTGTAATCACCAAATGTTGGAGAAAGGGCCTTGATGGAGGGGATGGATCATGGGGGTGCTTCCCCTTCCAGAATGATTGTCTGAGGCATCCCCAGCCATGCATAACTGTGAGCCAATTAAACCTCTTTCCTTTATAAATCACCCAGTCTTGGGCATTTCTTTAGAGCGGTGTAAGAACAGACTAATACACATGGACTAAAGATGGAGCCATGAGGACCCTTTAAAAGACAAGGCCTCACGCCCTTGGTGGCACCTCATAAGAGGTGAGACCCTATGACAGCTGAGCTCTGGGCAGCCGGGAGAACTGTGCTGGGCCTGGACTGGGTGGACAGGGTGTGATAAGAGCATCCTGATTTGGTGGAGCAGGGTTTATGAGAGTGGAAGGCTACTTGGGAAGACAGGCAATGCTTAGACAAGTAGGATCTTGAATGCAAGAAAGGGCTTTGAGAAGGCACATTCCCGTGGAGGCTCTCTTTAAGGAGGAAGCTCAGTCCAATTGCTTACAGATGTAGTCCCTCATGCTTCGAAAGAGTTCAGGGGAGAATGTCAGGGACCCCATGTTTTGCCATTGTTCTGTTTCTTGTCCTGACCCTCCCGAAGCAGAAGTAGTGTGATAAAGGTCTACTTCTGACCTACGTAACACCAGAAATCTTTAAAAGTCAGATTTGAGAAATTAATATAACAGTGACCTTCTGATGCTTTCAGAAACGGTGCATCTCTATAAAGAACTTCCTAATTCATTAAGTGGGACAGTCATTGAAATGCTAAAATGGATTAGAGCTGAGAGACTCATAGCTGAAGTTTGGAGGGAGAATTGCTGCTTCTTGGATATCCTGGGATGCTCGTTCTCTCTCTCTCTCTCTCTCTCCTCCTGCCTCTTCCTTTCTCCCCCTTCCCTCTCCCCATCTCTATCTCTCACTCTCTCCCCTCTCCCTTCTTCCCCTCCCTCCTTGTCTGCAAGAATTCCTTTTGAGATGTACACACACTCACACACACACAGGACTAGGGTCAATGTATCTATATCAGTGAAAATATACCCACCAGTGACATTTTAACATCATAACATCATATTTTAAAACAAGTAAATTGGATTTTAAAACTCTATATGGTTTTTGTTTCCATGGAATTTACATTTGGTTCATTGGTGACCAAAAGAATCAATACAATTGTTATTGTATCAAAAGACAGAAAATCATGTTTTAAGAAATAGGTACACAAAACACATGAAATATTTGCAGTTTAGTGTCATGAGGTACCCAGATGTTTATCTGTGGATTATTTTATGTTATTTTATTTCCTGTTTGTTTTTTTTTTTTTTGAGATGGAGTTTTGCTCTTGTTGCCCAGGCTGGAATTAAAAAAAAAAAAAAAGAAAGAAAAGAAATGGGCGGGTTTGTGTCAGCTTGGATCAAGGAAACCAGAAGCAGTTGCCCAAGTCTTTTAGGAAATAAAAATCTGTTGCTCAGATTGCAATGGCACTATCTCGACTCACTGCTACCTCTGCCTCCTGGGTTCAAGTGATTCTCATGTCTCATCCTCTTGAGTAGCTGAGACTACAGGCACCTGCCATGACACCCAGCTAATTTTTTTTATTTTTAGTAGATACAGGGTTTCACCATGTTGGTAAGGTTGGTCTTGACCTCCTGACCTCAGGTGATCCACCCACCTCTGCCTCCTAAAGTGCTGGGATTACAGGCGTGAGCCACCATGCGTGGCCTGTGGATCATTTTATAAGGAATCTCTTCATCTATTGAAAATCATGTTTTACTCTAACGTGTGAATGGGCCAAAGAGAATGTCAAATGGAATAAGAGACCCCTAAGCTCTCTGTGTGATCCATGGCCCTGCACCATCCCAGCGTTTCATCCCCATGCCTCACTCGTGACATTGGTACAATTGCTCTATTTTGCCAGGTGGCTTGTCGAGGATGCGTGAATCAATTCAGGTGGTTTGGGCTGCAAGGAACAAAAATCGGCCTGTAGCTGGCTAATCAGTGAGGAATGCCATTGGTTCCCAGACTTCAGTTCCCTCATTCTCCTGATGGTCTCTTAGTTCTGCTCCTCTCAGCCGTGGGTTTTAATATCCATCGAGGCAGGTCACTGGATGGGAGTGGCATGCGTCCACATTCACTTCTGGAGCAAAAGAGAGGAGGAACTAGCTTCCTGTGGCTCCCTTCTAAGAATGAGGAAGTTTATTTCCCAAATGACCTGGGCAAGTGCCTCTGGTTTCCTTGACCCAAGGTGACTCAAACCTGCCCATTTCTGCTTTTTTGTGTTTTGTTGTCGTCGTTGTTGTTGTTTTCTGAGACACAGCCTCACTCTGTCGCCCAGGCTGGAGTGCAGTAGCATAACCTCCGCCGCTTACTGCAACCTCCGCCTCCTGGGTTTAAGTGATTCTCCTGCTTCAACTTCCTAAGTAGCTGGGACTACAGACATGTGCCATCACACCCAGCTAATTTTTGAATTTTTAGTAGAGACACGGTTTAGCCTTGTTGGCCAGGCTCGTCTTGAACTCTCCTGACCTCAAGTGATCTGCCTGTCTTGGCCTCCCAAAATGCTGGGATTACAGACGTGAGCCACCACGCCCTGCCAAGCCTGCCCATTTCTGAACCACTCCAGGGCACCTGAGATTTCCTCCAGGGGCCAGGACCAATCAACTAAGGCAGATTCTCAGCTCAAGGATGTCCGAGAGACCTCAGTGTGGGTGAGTCTCCAGAAATTAATGGTAAAACATGTAACACAGACAGCCATTGCTATACATGCTGCTGAAATTCAGAAAACATTTAACTCTTTCATGAATAGGATTTTAAATACCGTTGCCCTGCCTCACAAACTGACCCAGATTAGACATTAAAGAAATTCTTGGACCTTAAGGTGAAAACATTGCACACAACACACACCTAAAACGCACACACACACACACACACTTTAAAACTCAGAAATAGATAAAATGAAAATCAGCATGTACATTATAGAATTTTTAAATGTAAGCTGGGAATCCAGAGACATTATTAATTTTTAAATTATAACTAATTTAATTAATAAAAATATTAAATGATGATGCAAAAAAACCTATAGCTGTTAAAATGCTGAAATGTATAAGGTACTATAAACAATTAGACATTATGATTATGAAGAAATTATTTTTCTCAGCTGAGTTTCTTACTAATTTTTAAGTGAGCAAATGTCTTTCATAATAATACATTAATTCATGGTGATGCTTATTAGGAGCTCATTAAGTGCAAACCTGGGCCAAGTATATCCCTGCATCATTTCATTTAATCTCCACATCACCTGGGAAGGAAGTACTATCCCCGTTTATGAGGGAACTTAAAAACTGAGGCTTGGGGAAGTTCCCTAATTTCCTAAGACACCCAGGTAAGGAGATGCCAACTCCAGGGCTGGACCATCTAACCATTGTGCCATCGAGTTGGAATTCTCTGAGGCTTAGCTAGGCTTGGTTCCTGGATTTCATTCATTATTCACTGGCTTAGAATCACTAATTGAGTGCCTTCTGTGTTCCAGTCAGGCACATGTGAAGCATCAGGAGGAACTGCTTCAAAAAAAGCACAGGCCCCGAGAAAGGCTTTGTCTTGGCATTTCATTTTTCCAAAGGGCCAGAAACTCAACATAGAGTTCATGATTTCACCTGTCAGAAAAAAACCCAACACTAATTCAAAAATTTCCTTCCGTCTTTTATGTCTCTATGGTTGCGACAATTTTATATGATTGGGATCTTTATTTTATCCATAAATTTTTTTGAAACAAAAATCTTTCTCTAAAAAAAGTGAGTAGGACCTAAACTATGGATAAATTATAATTTACCATATTCAGCTATTATTGAAAGTGTATTTGGCTTTCAAATGTTTATATAATAAATATTACTAAATTATATATATATATACATGTGTGTGTGTGTGATTGTGTGTGTGATTGTGTGTATGTGTGTATATATCTATAACTTTCTACTATAATTCTCCAGGTAGAAAAGATACCTAGAAATTTAATTACAGTCAAAACATGGGAACATCTCCAGGGCTCTTAATGAGTGACGTGCTAAATTGTCATCCCAAAGTGACAGGTGAGCACGCCCATTTCAGCCCAAATAGGTCCCACGGAATCTGAGCCTGACTTCGTCTTTGGAATGTGGTCAAATGGACTATCACAGGATATGATTCTAGCGTTTAGGTCTAGACCTCTTTTGAGTGATGGTAATTACTGGTATAAACGACACACTTCCTTGTTAGAGGTCGTTTAAATGAATTTAAGTGGACACATGTCCACTTAAATGAATATAAGTTGCCAGGTCAGCTGAGTTATTTGTCAGGAGTGAATCCGCAGGCCTTCCAGGTGGCCCCTCATTGTGGGTGACTTGGGAATGGCCAAGCCTATGCTCAAGTCCAAAACTGACAGAGGCCTGACCTTCTCAGGGACAGTTTCCACTTTCCCTTCTGGTGGCCAGGATACAGAAAGTGGTAGACCATTCGACGAAGAAAATAAATAGACATCCTTGCATCACTTTAACATGGTTACAAAAGTTCTTCCAAATGAATGACAATTATTCTGCAAGTCAATTCCTGCCTTTGGCGGTCAAGATTCTAAGCAATTCTGCAGCACCATGACACCCACCCCTACCCCCAAGTGTAGCACTGGGCACAGAGCAGGTATTTAGTCAATACTTGATGGGCTCCATTCATATTTGAGTTAGAATAGTTTCCTAATGCCCAGCCTTTACTTGCAAAGATTCTCCTCCACTTTTACTTTGAAACAGAATTATTTGAGAGCTCCATCTTAACGTTACATCCTTAAAGAAAAGCAATATTTGTGGCTACTTCTATGGAGCAGGGAACAGAAAACTACAGTCCACAGGCCAAATTCAGTCTATTGTTTCTTTATGGGCTGAGACCTAGGAATGACTTCTACATGCTTGAATGTTTGGGAAAAAAAATCAAAAGAATAATATTTCATGGCACCTGAAAATTATTTGAAATTCTAATTTCAGTGTGCATTGGTGAAGTTTGTTGTTTTGGTTTTTGGGGGATTTTTTTGAGACAGAGTTTCACTCTTGTTGGCAAGGCTGGAGTGCAATGGCACCATCTCGGCTCACTGCAACCTCGCCTCCCTGGTTCAAGTGATTCTCCAGCCTCAGCCTCCTGAGTAGCTGGAACTACAGATGCTCACTATCCAGCTAGTTTTTGTATTTTTAGTAGAGACGGTGTTTCACCATATTGGCCAGGCTAGTCTTGAACTCCTGACCTCAGGTGATCTGCCCACCTCAGCCTCCTAAAGTGCTAGGATTACAGGTGTGAGCCACCACACCCAACCTGAAATCTGATTAGAACACAGTCATAGACGGTGTTTCACCATATTGGCCAGGCTAGTCTTGAACTCCTGACCTCAGGTGATCTGCCCACCTCAGCCTCCCAAAGTGCTAGGATTACAGGTGTGAGCCACCACACCCAACCTGAAATCTGATTAGAACACAGTCACTCCTTTTCATGACCATATTTTCTACAGTTGCTTTCAGGTTACACTGGCCAAGTTTAGGTGGGTGCCAGAGATCCTGTACCTGCAAAGCCTAAAGTATTTGGTATTTGGCCTTGTAGAGAAAAAGTTTGCTGACTCTGGCACAGAGGACTTGTCTTAAAATATCTAATAATTGAATAAAGAAAGCAGAACATAGATAAAAATAGTTTGTGCATCCCCCACAAATAAAGACATGTCCTATATCATTAAGAAGCTATAGACTTCTGTTTTCTTGATTTTTAATCTACATTTGACTTTTTACAAATCTACACACGCCAGAGGTTGCAAGTGGAGTGGTTCAAAAAGGAGTAGGAAAATGCAAATTCAATTTTCATCTTTTAACAAGCACAGCAAAACAAAAAATAATAATAAGGCATATAGACTAAAAAATTGCCAAAACGATCCCAGAGACCCAGGGGGCTGAAATCAGTTACGACACAGACTTGCCTCCCTTGGCTGGTACTAATTCTGTAATGAAAGAGATGGGATTGACCTTCACAAGAGATTTAAATGGTCTTTAAAAAATATATCCAGCAGGCCATCCCCCTCAAAACAGGAATGCGGCCCCTCCCATCTTCCTCCCATGGTAAAGGTTGCTCCTCAAAGTCAGTAAGTAACTTACGGTAATGGATTTCAAAGTCAAGAATCTAATGCAAATCTAAGTATTTGCTTATACACTCTCTGAATTCTCGACAGATTAAGTTTGGAAGTATTTTCATAGATCATATCTACATAATCTAATAGAGATGATTTCAGGAATACAGAAGATGTTTCCTGCAATGTGCTCACCGGAGTGTTGCTTCTCACCAATAACATTAATAAAGTATGTGTTTTTGTTTGCATTTTTTTATTTCATCCAATTTATAGAACAATGTTGAGAGGTTTTAAATAATATTCTGCTTCTGCCTAGGTCTTTATCTTGACAAAACTACTGGAGAGAAATGGACAATTCTGAGGATAAGGGATCTTTGTCTCTGTTAAGTTTATGTAACATAATTGACTTTGTTAAAGGACGTTTAGGAATCGTGTGATTCACATCTCAGGAGAGCTTAATACATCAACCACATGAGATTCCACTTATTTAAATATTTCATTTTAAAAGGTGCAGCAGGCCTGTGACTTCATCAGCACCCACCCTTCCCCAGCTGAAATGGATTCTCTAGCTCAGTCATTACCCCTGTGACTCGAACAAATGAAGTGTCTTTGCAGCTTCTCTTGACAAGGGACCCTATGCTGTCACATTACCTTTCTCCATCAAGTTTCATGAGGCCCAGGTGAGATTTTCCTGAGCTAATGTCTTTGTCAGGGGTGGGGGATCAGAAAAGATTTGACTCTTGAAACTTCCATTTTTCTAGCGTAAGTCATCTTTTCAGGTGTAAAGCATATCAGTGCATGCAGGTGGATGGGGAGGTGAAGAGGACAGCACAGTTCGTGCTTAAGTGTACGCTGTGAGTGCCTTATTGCTCACTCCTAGCTCCATTGTCCATCACCTCTGTGGGCTGGGGTGTGTTGCTTGACCTCTCTGAGATTCCCTTTCCTCTGCTGTACACTTATGCCAATCACACCGAAGCCTTGCACCATAAATGCACGCACCAGATGACGAGCTCAGCCTCTGCTAGGACTAGTGCCACAAAGACAGTTAGCTCATGTCCTCAGAAAGCTCCAGAGAGTCCATTTCCTCTCCAGAGCTCCCTCCTCCTTAGAGCTCATGTTACTGGGAGGGTCCAGACCAGAGGCAAGTCAGCTGAAGCAGACACTGTCAGAAAGGAAGAAACACTGTGAAGAAAATCAAATAGGATGACCCCCAAAAGAAGTAATGGGGCTGGGGAGCTGCTTCTTTCAAGAGGGGCAGCAGAGAAGTCCTTGCTGAGCACAGACCTGAAGGAAGAGAGGAGTCTGGCCAGGCAGAGACCCAGGGACGAGCACTTCAGCAAGAGGGAAGAGCAAGTGTCACTGTCCCAAGGCAGGTCGAGCAGGCGTGACCAAGGCAGAAACCTGTGCAGGTGGCACACTAGGAACAGAGAAGGAAGGAGAAGCAAGAGTAGAGATGGGTTCAGGTGAGGCTCCACTCTGCAGGCCTTGAAACAGAGCTTGGCTTTGTTCCAACTGTAACTGCTGAGGATCATTTTAACAACTATGCCGAAAGAACAGCACAGATCACAAATACACACTTACAGGAGAGAATTTTGCAAATGGTCATAATGTTATGTGAGTGAGCACCTGTGGCTTGGGATGCAGTCTCCAGAGAAACATAGATTTGAAGGGTGCTGTTTCTCAGAAAACTCAGACAATCATGCTTACTGGTATCAAAATAGATTATGTAAGCTTCAAGTCACATGTAAATATGCACATATATATTATGTGTAACTAATATGCAAAACCCCATGGCACGTAAGAGAGCAAAAAAAATCTTTTTAAAATTATGATTTTATGTTGTATGAGGTCTTAAGCGTATGTTCGTAAATTAATACATTGATTATTCCAAGTGGATTTTTTAAGTCGTCAGCAACACTTTGTGGGAGGTCGTTTCATTGAGAAGATGAGGGATGACATGACACTTGGGTTAATCTCATGTTTATGCATGTGCAGCTTACATTGAAACTCACCAATGTGGTCATTTCTAAGTCAGCATGTGCTTGCTCAACTACTCCTATATGAAAACTCTGGGAGGAATGTCAGCGTGGCATCCAGAGTAGACAACGTGTGCTGGGCAATCTCTTGCTCTTTTCTGTGCCATCTCCTCTACTGCAGAGGCTGGAAACATGGACGTGGCATTTCTCAGCCTCTGTGACCAGCAGGCTTACACAGTAGGTTCTTCCAATGAGAGGTGCTTATACAAGATCTGGAAGATGGGAAAGAAGAGGAGCCATTATTACCCCTGAAAGGGCACTGAGGAGCCAGCACTTTTGCAAGCAGCTGGTGTGTGGCTTTAGCACTGATGGGTCTCTGGGCAGCCCCCCATGAACTGCTGATTTCAGTGCTGCAGGAGCTAAGATTGCTGTCAATTGTCAATTTCTACAGCCCCTGAGTTCCTAAGCTATAGCAGTGGCTTCTCTGACCTTGCAACCCCAGGTCTTCCAATCGTTTCAAAGCCTCTACTTCCTGTGTTGTCTATTCCTCCTTGAGATACTCAGGGTTACTTTACTTTGCCTAATGGAAGTGTCACTGATACAGATTGTCAGTACATCTCTCTGATTCAGGCTTCGTTTGTCCCTGACCTTGGTTCTTGGCCTCTGAGGCTCCTCAACACCCCCTGCTCTTCTTTTTAAAAATGTTAGAGTGGCATGAAATAGATCAGTGAACAGAACACAGAGTTCCCCATCCATGCTCATGTGCAAACAAATACTGCAAGTTCACTAACAAAATATGTGATGTGGGGAGTTTCCAGGAAGGGGAGCCTGTGGGTCTATGAGTCAGGGTTGACCCCACATTGAGACTCTGAAGCCAGAAACCCGAGCTCCTGAAGAGCCTCACTGCCTGGGGTAGCCTATTCTAACTTTCTCCCCCTGGGTGTCTATTTTACCCAGCTCCTCAAAATAGACCTGTGTCTGCAAGCCCGAGGTGAGTGCAGTTTTAGTGCCAAAGCAGCCCCACCCAAGGATATACGGAGGCTAGGCCTGAAGGCAGAGCAAAATGACCCTGAGAAAGCAAGAGCCACACGGTCCTTCACAGACAGCACTGGCTTGGGGCAGGTCCACCTTTTTAGAGGAGGGAACTGGAGCAGTCACTGTTCTTCCAGAAAATACCCTCCCCTGGTGTAGTAGTCCATTTTCACGCTGCTGATAAAGACCTACCCCAGACTGGGCAATTTACAAAAGAAAGAGTTTTAATGGACTTACAGTTCTGCGTGGCTGGAGAGGCCTCACAATCATAGCAGATGGTGAAAGGCACGTCTCACATGGCAGCAGACAAGAGAAGAGAGCTTGTGCAGGGAAACTCCCGTTCTTAAAACCATCAGATCTCATGACACTTATTCACCAAGGAAGTCTTTTCTTCCTCCTATTGCTGCTGAGACAGGCAAGGTCTCCCTGTTCCTCCACCCCTCCCTGGCCTGTCATCTACTGCAGCCCTTATCACTTATTATCACTGTCTGTCTATATAGCAGTCATCACTTCCCAAAGCCAGCATGTATTCAAGGAAGCAAGAAATTATTGATTTCTTTATATTTTTGTAACTCAACTGAATCTCTATTAGGAGTCTATATTAGTAAAAGCACAGCTTCAGTGGAGGCTATGAAGTATAGGCTTTTATGACATAGAGTTCCCACAATATTTCCTTAAATAAGAGGGAGCTTTGTTTCCCTGACACATCTCAGTCCGGAGCAGGAGCTCTACGTCTCTGCCTGGTGAGATGTCTCTGCCATCTTCAATGTGTGACTCCCATCTCTGGCTCTAAGTTGGGGGGCCCAATTGTTGTAATCACATGGTCAAGTGCAATTCCTCCACCCTAGGTTTGAAACTGCAGAATTTGGAGGGTGGGAGACACACAGAGTGTGGGAGAAGAAACTTCATTTTTAAGCACAAGAAACAAGAGTTGCAGCAAACACCATTGTTTTCAGATCCCATTGTCCTTGAGACAACGGGCAGAATAGTGGCTCCCAAAGATGTCCTTGACTTAATCTTCAAAACCTTGAATATGATGCCTTACATGGCAAAAGAGACTTTGAAAAAAATGTTTAAGGAGAGCTCAATGTGATTGTGTGAATCCTTAAACATGGAGAAGGTTTCCTTAAACATGAAGAAGGTTTCCTGGATATAGCCAGTCAGAAAGGCATGTCATGACAGAAAAAGGATCAGAGAGAGATGTGAGCTTTGAAGATGGAAGAAGGGCCTGTAAGCCAGGGAATGCATGCCTCCTCCAGAAGCCAGAAGAGTTAAGACAATGGATTCAACTCTAGAACCACCAGCTCTAGAGGAAAACAGCTCTGCCAACACCTCAATCTTAGCCCAGTGAGACTTGTATCAGAATTCTGGCCTCTGGAATTGCAAGAAGGTAAAATTGTGTTGGTTAGGTGTCTAAGTGTAGAAATTTGTCATAGCAAAGATGGTAAACTAATATGCCTTGTCACATGACCCTACCTAGCTACAAGGGAAGCTAGGAAATGTAATCTCTGGCTTGGTAGGTATGTGTCCTCCCTCAGGTGTAAGAGTTAGCCTCCCACACCTCTCTGGGGCCACAGGAAACCCAAGTTTGGTGTCAGACCCTCTCTGCACCCACCTAGCCCATATACACAAGCAAGCCACTCTTCAAAAATGCACAGCCCATGGAGAACAAAACCCCACAGTCACTACAAGGCTGTCACTACAAGGCTGGGAGCAGAAACACCTCCCAGGATGCCAGCTACAAAGTGGGGCATGGGCAACCTCCTGCCTCAGGTTCCCACGTTGACCAAGGGTCTATTAGTTCTCACCCACCCCAGCCATGGCCTGAGCAAAAGATCAGTGTGTGACCCTTCTGAAAAATGCTCCAATATCCAACTTTCTTATACCCCTCTCCCCAGCTCCCCAGCTCTGAGGATCTTTACCCAGACTCTGAGTGTAACTTTTTCCAGCCCATCTGTGCCTGGCCTGAGGCTTTTGGATTTAGAAGCTAGAAAACTGATGACTTCATTCTTTAAGCTCCCATGGACAATGTCCCTTTGGGAGCCTGGGAGTCTGGCACCTGCTTGCTGGAGCTGAAAGGTCAGTGCCCTCACCTATCAGGGGAAAAAAACACAGAATTTCTAGGTAGAAAATACATCTTGAGTCGACACCACCCCTTCACTCTGCCCCACGCACTCACATCTCCTTGAGGGCAGACATGATTTTTTAAGGTCCCTGTTGTCTGACTCTCAGTGGGTGCTCGAAGGAAGTTTGCAGAGCAAATGAACATTGAAAAGATGGCCAGACAAGGATCACCAGCCTATTTGGAAGAAGAGGAAACTGAAGCTATGTGATGAAGCAGATGCAGACCATCTTCACCTGCACATCCTCCAGCCATTCAACTTCAGGATGGGATTCAAGGCAGACTTCCAGCAGCCACTGCAGGCAGCTCTCTGTTGGGGACTGCCTCCAAGTTCACATGACCACAAATCCAGGAGCCCTGGGCTGGAACTAAACCTCACCCCCTCCTTCAAGCAGCCTTGACAATGACCCAACCCCAGCTCCGTCCCATATCAGGTGGGATCATTCTAAGGCATATGGCTCACACTCCTGGCACCCTTGGGAGTAGCTGTTGAGACCACACACCTTTCCTGCCTCACTTCCTCACTACACTGCGTGTGCTCCTCAATCCCCTAAACCTTTGTCTCTAGGTCTGACTCTAGAGAAACTCAAGGTAAGATGCATGCCTTGGCAATGGGTACAGGGCTTGGAAGTGGCACTGTCAGAACTCAGCATGAAGGAGTCCGGGACAGACCCAAATGATCACTCCTGGTAAACAAATGCTACCCAGTGAGAGAGATTCTGAGATCAATGCTTTCCAGCAATTTCTTCCCCATCTTGGGGAAAGACACCTCGCTCCACTGTGGCCAAACAGGCTCTTCTCTCTGTCTCCTGAGAATCAGCATCCACATCTGACATTTAATTTGGTCACTGGACTCCCACTCAGCACCTCTCACGCACCAGAGGACACCACGAAGGAGGAGAGCAGCCAGCCCTGAAGCTGCTCTAGCTCTAGGGAGAAGGAACAGACAAGAATGCAGGTAGATTGACAGCAGCAACCATCTTCGTTGGGCCACCCAAGAAGATCAGGGCAAAGTAGAAGACAGCAGTCCGTAGCAATCTCCAAGGGAGGTTTTGAGAATTAAGTGAGAAATTAGATAGTCTCGCAGCATCTTGCTTAAGGGCAGTTGATTTTAGCTTTTATCATTATTATCTACAAACTCACCGATTCATTCATCTATGTCATGATAATAATATATCACAATGAACTCACAAATCTGTGATATTGCTTCCATTTTATGGATGGGGAAATAGAGGCCCAGAGAGATTGAAAATTTCCCAGAGGTCACATGGCTGCCATGTTAGGCTTTAAACTCCAAATCCCAAGCTAACATTTTCCCATCTCTCATCTTTGACATAACTAACTCCCTGGAACATTAACCCAGGATCGTGTTTGCAATCCAGTCTCCATTTTTGAGTTTCTCTACGTTTACTTTATGGCAAGCTTGTGGCTTAACTCTTAAAAGTGGCCTTCTTGGGAAGGCAGGAGGGGAAATGAGGACCCGGTCATGTCCTGCCTTAGCTCCTAATGCACACCATTTGCCACCCAGGCCTTGGGGTTTCCTTGACTCTGTGTAAGTGATGAATCAGCCACCAGAGCCAGAATAGTATTCCCACTAGTTCAGTGCCTCCCCATCCCATCCAGTCCTAGGGTTTCAGAGGCAACACCCTCTACCCGTACATGTTTACCAAAGGCAGGCAGTTAAGTGGTCAATGGGAATGCCCACAAGCACAGAGGAAATGAGACCCACCTCCCATGTCAACAGGGTGTCATGGCTCCGCAATTGTCCTCTGTATCTACTGAGATGAGAAAAATCAACAAAGTGGAACAATGCCATGCTCCAGATCCCCTGTGGTCCCCACTCTAGCAAAGTTAGTTAGAGAAGGCTTGTCCTGGGACCCCTCCATTCTGATCTCCCTCGTATGTCACCTCCCTGGGAAGCCCTCCTGGTTTATCCCAACCCAGAGCAATTCTTTCTGCTACATGTGCCTCCTCCTAGCATCTCTTCCCCACACCACCTGGTACTTACGGTTAGTTCTTTTGCCACATGCTTGTGTCGTCTACCCAGGAAGCTCCCTGAGAACAGCCAGAGCTCATGCCTTTGGACATTACCACCCAGAAAATGGGGCATGGCAACCAGAAGATGCACCCAAAGACATTTGATGATTAATTGCCTGATAAACTCCTATGCCTCCTTCAACACTTCAGAAGCTTTAGTGTTTGCTTCAAGTGCTCCAGGGAGCCTAAGAAGGATCACAACAGACCCTTTCCCAGCTTTCAGCCCATGGCCTGGCATGGAGTAGATGATGGTGTGGAATCTACACAGCCCTCGTCTCTGTCCTTAGGCTTGCCTTCTTCCCTTGAAGTATATGGAGGACACAAGGTAGTAAGTCTTTTGCAGACAGGGGCTGTGTGTCTTTCTCTGACACCCTAGCCTCTAGCCAGTGATCAGTAAATACTTGATTGCAGAGTGACTTCATCAAGGCATGAACCTCCTCTTTCTCTTACTCAGCCCTGGTTTACTCATTCAGCCAGACTTGATGGGTACCTGATATACCCCACGTTGTACTGGCCTGGAGATAAAGGGGGCTACACAAATAACTTCTGCCCTCGAGGAGGGGAAATAGGGAGAAAGAAACTAATGGATAGTGAGCCTGTATTTTTTTTTTCATTTAATCCTCACAAGTGCTTCCTATGTTGGGTAATCTCATTCTGTTTTGCCAATGAGTAAAAAGGATTATCCAGACAAAGTCAGAGTTGTCCAAGGTCATAAAACTAATAAGTGATGGGGCATCTGTTTGAATCAAGGACTGTCTGACTCCAAAATCCATTTTGCTAGGCTTCCTTTTTGGAGGGAGAGTTAGAAATCCATTTTTAAAAGAAGACAAGCAAATAATAATAAGACAGATATGAAGCTACAAGACAGATAAATGAATGGCCGCAACTGACCAGGTCTGGTGTCAAAGGAACCAACTCCTCTCCAGCCCACACCCTGCAGACCTTCCTCAGGCATCCAGTCCCAGCAAAGGACAGACAGACAACTCTACCCAGGCATGAACCATGCCATGGGCAGCTCAGGAAAGGGGAATGGAGACACACTCATGAGCCTCAGTTTCCCCATTGAAACCTTAGTCAGGGCCCCTGACCCCTCACCATCAGGACAGAACTTTCTGGACTCTTTAGGAAACTTCTTCTCTTGGTATTTCCTCCCCTTTCGCAAGAGCAATTTTTATTTTTTTCCTGTTCCCTCTTGTCTTTTCAATGTGCTGGTCCCTCCGTGTGGGAACTGCAGCTTCCTCACACTCCCGATGAAGCTCTGCTCTTTCTTCAGGGGCCCCTGTGAAGGTCTTCCCCAGCAGCAACGTTTTCTGCCCCTCCCCATCAGTTTCAGGGCTCTGCTGCGATTTCCTCAGCCTCTCGCAAGCCCTGCTGTTGCACCTGCCCCTTACCCTGCCGTCCCCACCTTCCTGCTGGCTGCTGGAAGGCAGGGCCAAGTGCATTCATCCAACATCTCTGGCCCTTAGTGCCCACCAGGCACGCCACAGGGTTGAAAGGAGAAGCACTGAAACCAGCTGTCACCATGGCTTAAAACATTTATCGTGGCCGATTCTTTACCCAACGTTCTTCAATCTGCCTGTTTTTCAACAAGGTAAATCATCCTCAACATTTTCACTGGTTGTCTAATATTCAGCCCAGTCCCAAGTCCACACACATTTGTGATACAGCTGCCATGAGCAGGTACTGTGCGAGGACAGGGAATCCAAAGAGAGATGCCATTTGCATCTTGCCCGCTGGCTTTTAGGGCAACACACCAGCACTCACAGATCTAAAGGATCATGAAACAGAAGTGAGCATCTACGCAAACGCACCCATTTGATGGATGAGAAAACAGAGGCACAGGGGAACTTATAACAGGTCTACCTGCAAAGTTCTAGCAGAACTGTGACTTATCTCTACTCAGAATCCAGACCCTGAGTCAGGCCTCTCACCAGCACACTCCTCTCTCCAAGTCACAACAAAGGAATACACTTCTTTATTAGTTAGACTTCCACAGAGTCCTAAATCAAACCGAAGCATTCAAATTTTTAAAGTTTGATCAGCTGAGAAATAAGGATATTAAATATGATTAAATACGATTGCATTTGAGGGTACAGACTATTCTTCCATTACCTGCTTTGATTAAAGAAAGCTATCTGGGCTGTGAAGTAGAAAAGTTAAATGTGACAAGAAGAAGAAAAAATCTATGAGTTTTCTGTCATTCCTACTTTTTGTAAGAAAATAGTATTGTTTAAGATGTGTTCGTCACCACATCAAGAACACATGAGTTAGCAACTGCAGTTAATATTTTTCTCTCTCCCTTAATTGCTAAAAATAAGAGCGATTAGGAAGAATAAAAAGTTATTCCTATGATTCTTCAGGGAACATAAGAAAGGCTACAGTTTTTTTAATGGAACATAGACCAGAAGCTCTAATTCCTAAGCTGAAATTTAATTGGTGCAATACTGAAGTTTAAAGAGTAATAAAGTTTTTTGTCCTCGGGTTATAAGGGGAAAATTACCCATGACGTTTTTTGGATTATAATATCTTAGCTGCTACCCTGGCCTATCTTTTTCCTGAGATTATTATTATTATTACTGTTCTGATGGTTTTCTCCATTCCACCCCTTCCCCTCCAAGCTTTGCGAGTAAAACTGAGCTTCCAGGGAACTTTTCAGGGTGGCTGGGACATTATGCGATCAAAACGGATTTGGACAAAGGAATTCTATGAGGAAGTGCAGGTAGGGTCTTTTCAGCAATGCCAAATGTCATTTTCTTGAAAGATTAGATAAATGGCCAAAAAAAAAATAATAAAAGGAGATAGAGTTCCTGTCTAATAGCTCACTTATTTCCACCTTCTAATTGAAGAGTTGGCTGGAGCTCAAAACATGGTGCTGACCAACTTCAGCCCTTAGGATGCCTGCATCGCCACCAGAGGGAAAAGTGATCAATCACGAATTAGCCTGTTATTAGTGAAGGTTGAGACTGTCATTGAAAGAAAGTGGGGCAAAGACACTATAAAAACAGTTTCTGTCAAAATCATTCGAAGACCTTCAGATCTGAGAAACCTACACTGCAGCTAAAATTAGAAACCAGACATTGTTTGGAAAACATAAGACCTGCACTCCTCACCCGCAAATGTTCACGGACTTGGCATTAGCTAACTGCTCTACAGCAAGCATCTGGGTGACCGTTTTCACAGGGTTGTGACAGTGGAGACTGAAGTCTGGGGCTTTTTCAGGGCCACTTCGTCTGTAGAAGTATCAGGATGTATTATTGCTGGATGTAATATAAATACAGGATAGCAAATTTGAATTTGAGATAAGCAACACATATCCCATACAACTTTCGGAGGCTGAGGTCACTTCAGCCCAGAAGTTTGAAACCAGCCTGGGCAACATAGAGAGATCTCCATCTCTACTAAAAAAAATAATTAATTAAAAATTAGCTGTGCATGGTGTCATGTGTCTGTGGTCTCAGCTACTTGGGAGACGGGGGTGAGACGATCACCTGATCCCAGGTGTTGGAGTGAGCCATGATCGCACCACTGCACTCCAACCTGGGCAACGGAGTGAGAGCCTGTCACTACCAAAAAAACAAAACGAAACAAAACAAAACATTACAACATATGTATACCTAAGCATTATTTCTTATTTATCTGAAACTCAAATTTTACCAGATGTTCTGTATTTTATCTAGAGGCCCAAGGCCGGAGGCAAGGTACACTTCAGCCTACCTTGTCTTTCCTGCATTTGCTCCTGGGGTCCTTCATAGCTGGCCCCCTGAAGACCCACAGAAGACTCAGGCTGTCTGGAGTCTCAGGCAGGAAGGAGCTGTTAATATAAGCAGGAGCAGCTGGGCATGGTGGACATGCAGCCGTAACTACTCAGAGGGCTGAGACAGGAGGAGGAGAAGTCCTGCAGTCCTGGTTACTCAGGAGGCTGAGATAGGAGGATTGCTTGAGCTCAGTAGTTCAAGTCCAGCCTGGGCAACATAGAAAACCCCAGCTCTAAAAGAAAAAAAAAATGAGCAGGAGGGACGAGGACAAGACCTATTTCCAAGGGTACAACCTACAGTCCTGAGGCAGAGCTTTCCAGAGAGCCCCTCCGTGTCTAGATGCAGAAGAGGAGCAGAGAGTCCTTGGGATCCCCTGTTTGGAGTCCCAAGACAGATGTTGCATGCTGGGCTCAGGGCTGTGAGACATTGTATTTTTCTCATTATTAGGCACCTGCCACCAGCTGATGAACAGTGCTTTCAAAAAGCCCAGGTGAGAGATTCTCAAACTTAAAGGTGCATAGACATCAACAGGAAACCCTGCCAATAACTCAGAGGCCCTGGCCCCATCCCTTGGAATCTCTGATTCAGTAGGTCTTAGGTGTGCCCTGTAATCTGGATTTCTAACAACCACCGTCCTTCCACCTATCCCCCACCCACCACGCACCAGGGGATCCTGATCTAGGTAGAGTCTCTGAGAAATACTGACCCGGGTTTGAGGCCTTCCCCAAACTCAGATGGAGAAAAGCAACATTTTTAAAATACAATATTAAAAACATTTTCTCCAAAGATAATATCGTTCATGAATCCGGCATTTCACAATTTGATTACAGATAAATGTTATTTTAACAATGTGATGTAAAAATCACAGTAAACAGTAATTTTTCTACAAATGGATCATTCCTACAGAAATCAATTTTCTTGTCTCAGCCTATATTTTTATTTCTTAAACTTAATGTAATTTTCTCCATGATGAAGACTAAAGTTGAATTATTTATAATAGTTTAAAGACAAACATATATGTTACTTCTGTGCTTGTTAGATGAATGCAATTAGAGCTTTAAAATAACAGAAATGAAAATTATAAGCTGAAAATAATTGCAGAATTTTAGATTTATAATGTGAAAAGAAGGCTTCTGACTTACAAAAATGCAATTTTGACTTGAAAGGGCATTTTCCAAATTAAGAATTAAGAAAATTCTCCTAATTAAGTAAATAAGAAATGGTATTCTTGTACATATATGATAATATACAAATAATGCGACTATATTATTAAATTTATATGAAATATCATTAGACAAACAACTACTAGATACTAATAAAACAAACCCTTCCCCTCAATGAATGTATATCAAAATACAAGAAGGAATTTTGCCCTTACTGTTTTGAAAGTTCCATATGACCTAAGCTTTCAGTGTCAGAATGACACAGTATTTTCCCACAAGGTTACAAAATGGCCTAGCTAGAAAAACTTTGATGTATAGTTTCAATGTATATAGAAAGTTCTTGGGCTACTTTGAATACACCACTTAGATAACACTAGAAAACATCATCAAAGGAAAATAAATTAAATTGTGTGGGGTTATGAGTTGGTCAAATTGAAGACCCCAAAAAGCTATGTTGAAGTTCTAACCCCTGGTACCTGTGACTCCAACTTTATTCAGAAATAGGGTCTTTGCATAGGTAACCAAGTTATGATGAGGTCCTAGGGGTGGTCCCTAATCCACTATGAAGGGCATCCTGATGAGAAGAGGGGAATTTGGACACAGACTCACCCTCAGAGGAGACACAGTGGGAAGATGGCCATGTGCAGATGAAGGGAGAGATTGGAGCGATGCTGTCAGGGGCCTCCAGAAGTGGGAAGAGGCAAGAGAGGATCCTCCCCTACAGCCTTTGGGGAGAGAACAACCCTTCCAACATCTCGGTTTCAGACTTCTGGCCTCCAGAGCTGTGAAAGAATAGGTTTCTGGCCTGGGCGCTGTGGCTCACACCTGTAATCCCAGCACTTTGGGAGGCTGAGCCAGGTGGATCACAGGGTCAAGAGACCAAGACCATCCTGGCCACCATGGTGAAACCTCGTCTCTGCTAAAAGTACAAAAATTAGCTGAGTGCGGTGGCATACACCTGTAATCACAGCTACTCGGGAGGCTGAGGCAGGAGAATCACTGGAACCCAGGAGGCAGAGGTTGCAGTGAGCCAAGATTGCACCACTGAACTCCAGCCTGGGCAACAGAGTGAGACTCCATCTCAAAAAATAAAGAAAATAAAAAATAAATAAATAGAATACTTGTCTGCTGTTTGAAGCCACCCAGTTTGCGGTGCTGTGTAGGGCAGTCCTGGGAAACTAATGTATGTGAGTTTTACTACAAGTCCGCTGAAAAGCCTTTATTTTCTTTTTTCAAAATAATAAAGCAAAATGTTGAAAAAATTTAAGTCATCCAGGCACAGTGGCTTATGTCTACAATCCCAGAACTCTGGAAGTCCAAGGGGGATGAATTGCTTAAGGTCAGGAGTTTGAGACCATTCTGAGAAACATAGCAAGACCTCTGTCTCAACAAAAAAATCCAAAAATTAGCCCAGTGTGGTATTGCATTCTCGTAGTCCCAGTTACTTGGGAGGCTGAGGCAGAAAAATCCCTTGAGCCAAAGAGTTTGAAGCTGCAGTAAGCTGTGATCACGCCACTGTACTCGTGTGACAGAGTAAGATTTTGTCTGTGAAAAATAAAAGAAAGAAAAAGAAGAGAAGGAAGGAAGGGAGGGAGGGAGGGAGGGAGAGAAAAGAAAAAGAAAGAAAAAGAAAGAGATAAGGAAGGAAGGAAGGAGAAAGAAAGAGAGAGGGGAGGGAGGGAAAAGAGAGAGAAGAAAGAAAGAGAGAAAGAAAGGGAGAAAGTGAGAAAGAAAGAGAGAGAGAGAGGGAGGGAGGCAAAGAAAGAAAGAAAGAGGAAGGGAGGGAGGAGAAAGGGAAAGAGAGAGAGAAAGAAAAGACAGAAAAAAGAGAAAGAAAGAAAATGAGAGAGGGAGGGAGAGATGGGAAGAGGGAGGGAGAGGGGGAAGAGAGAAAAAACAAAGAGAGAGAGAGAGAGAGAAAGAGAGAAAGAAAAAGTTGGAGTGAAATGTCTCACTAACCTGCTAGAAAATGACAGTTTTTGGGTGAGCGCCAGTTTACTCTTACAAACAAACTTCCAGCTGCCTGATGGGTTGGTTCTTCCACATCTAGCAGAATGCTCTTCCTTATTTTCCTTGGCATGTCTCTTTTCCTCTGAGTGCCCCTCAATCTGCTTCCCTTTGTCAAGGAACTACACTTCTAATATCCCCCTCGATCATGGAGGGACTGACAATGGTGCCTCTGGCTGCCCTCTGGAGCACTGTACCCAAACACGCTCCCTGCTGTGAAGCAGCATCACCCAGCACCGATAACCAGCTCGTTTGCATCCAGTGTGACAGGACACCCCTATGCAGCGACCTATAGGAAGAGGGTTTATTCCTGGCAGACAGGCAGTAAGGGACAACAGATGTCTAAGATTCATTGGAAGCTGGTCCCCCACAAGGCTCAGGTAAGCTACCCAGGGCAAATGGAGTCTTGTCTGCATGGGCCTCACTTGCAGCCCTGCTGAGGGACCTGGAAAAGCAACCTGCCCCGTTCATACCGTGGGGAATGTGACTCACTGGGCTAAACTGTTGAAGGACACCCCATTCTTGGGAGAACTGGTACAAGGTCTGGCCAGTTCCCCCTTACCTCAAGATGTTGCATGCCCAGCACATTCCACAGTTATGCTTTTTTTTTTTTTTTTTTTTTTTTTGAGATACAGTCTCACTCTGTCACCCAGGCTGGAGTACAGTGGCACAATCTTGGCTCACTGCAACCTCTGTCTCTCAGATTCAAACAATTCTCCTGTTTCAGCCTCCTGAGTAGCTGGGATTACGGGTGCATACCACAGTGCCTGGCTAATTTTTGTATTTTTAGTAGAGATGGGGTTTCACCATGTTGGCCAGGCTGGTCTTGAACTGCTGACCTCAGGTGATCCACCCCCGCAGCCTCCCAAAGGGCTGGGATTCCAGGTGGGAGCCACCGTGCCTGGCCTCCACAGTTATTCTTGACAACTACAAGCAAGACGTGGGGGAGAAGTGGCTCAGGCCAAGGCCACCCAGAGAACAGCCCCGCACCTGCCTTTCTCCGAAGACCCTTGATCATGCTTTCCTCACTCAGAGCTTTCAGCTGCTCTCTAACCCAGCGGCAGGCTAATTCCCTTCTTGCCCAGCATCTCTCAAAACAGCCAGACCTTTATTTTATGGATGTCTCGGCCTGCCTGTATAAAGGCACACTAACTACTGCCTGCAGGACAGTTGTGCAGAAAAGATGAGGCAGGCAAAGCAGCTGGCCCCGAGCCTGTGCGTAGCAGGTGCTCAACAAAGGCGGTCGTAGGTGTCTTCATATCACACAGGTGGAAGGCCTGCTCAGCCTGAGCCTTAGAAATTGAAAGTCAGACAGAAGGAAGTGGGAGTCTCTTCATCTGACAACACTAGGACAGACATCAAAAAGGCAACATGCTTCTTAACTGCCTTTTATTTTTGAAGTCCCCATTTCAGATACTTTCAAAGTCACTCAGTCAAAAATTAATGCAAGCCTGACTTTTGTGGGCCAGTGCTCCAGGCTTCTGAGGGAGAGACATGGAAACCAGGCCCCTGCCCCAGGACACTAAGGATCTAATAGCTGATACTCTTGACAAAACCCATGGGAAACATGGACCTTCAAGAATAGACTTATGAGAAGATTCATTTGAACACTGTCAGGTGGGGTCAATCCTCTTAGGCTTCCTGGACGAGGTGCCTGGGGTAAGTCTCATGGCCCAAGAGTTCATTGTCAGTGTGAAGGCTGGGGTCTCCTGGATCCTCCCAAGCACTTATGGAATGGAGTTCATGTGCATTCCATACAGAAACCAAATTATCTGTGAGGTCCTAGGATGGGAGAGGGGGATTTTGATAAGATTTGGTCTTAAATATCTCTTCTCTTCCTACAGGGAAGCCTTTCCTCACTCCAATCTCCTGGTCCCAACTAGTCAGAAGCCCTGATGTATGACCCCTGGCACCTGTCCTTCTCCTTGTGGAGCTCATCACGACTATGATTAATCATCAGTGTGGTCCCTCCCTCAGTGTCTGTTGTCCCCGACAGATTGAGATGACTGCAAGGTATAGCCATTCCTGACTCCCATCCCCCCGTTCTAGCTGAACCTGGTACAGTGACTCTCACACAGGACAGGTTCTTAAACAATGTTTGTTAAATTGATAAAATCCTTCGAGGTCTTTCTTCTTTTTGAACTTCTGTTTTAGGTTTGTGGGTACCTCTGAAGGTTTGTTATATGGGTAAACTCATGTCACAGGGGCTTGCTGTACAAACTATTTCATCACCCAGGTACAACAGCTGGCACTCGATATTTTTTTTTCTGCTCCTCTCCCTCCTCCCTCCCTCCACCCTAAAGAAGATGTCAGTGTCTGTTGTTTCGTTCTTGGCGTTCATGAGTTCTCATCATTTAGCTCCCACATATAAGTGAGAACACGTGGCATTTGGTTTGCTGTTCCTGCATTCATTTGCTAAGAAGAATGGCCTCCAACTTCATCTATATTCTCATAAAGGACACGATCTTGTTCTTTTTATGGCTGCATAGTATTCCATGGTGTATATGTACCACATTTTCTTTATCCAGTCTGCCACTGACGAGCATTTAGTTTGATTCCATGTCTTTGCTATTGAGAATGGTGCTGCAATGAACATTCACATGCAAAGTGCGGTCACTTAGCCAGCAGCAGGGATGCCATCTGGAGCTTGCGTGACATGTGTCATCCCAGGTCCCACCCAGAGCTGCTGCATCACAGCTGGGATTTTAACAAGCTTCTGGGTGATTCATGCACGCTGGCATTTGAGAAGCCCAAGGCCTAAAGGCACATCTGGAACTTGGAGTGAGGTGGGGAAATACTAAGCAGTGGAAAGGGAAGAGTTGGATGGAACCACAGACTGTTAGCAAGCTGCCCAAATGCCCTCTGTTGCATTCTTCAGTTCTTTTTTTTTTTTTTTTTTGGTAAGACAGTATTTTTAATAAACTTGGTATAGAACAAATTTTGAAGGTAACATTTAAAACCCAAAAAATATTAGAAAAGAACGTTTAATCACCAATATTAAAAGGTGTGTTCACAAAAATACTGCATGGCAAGAGGCTAAACAAAGACAAAAAAGAGAAAAAACTTACGTCATGTAAATAAAGATGGTTAATTTCTAAAACACAAGAAATTTCCTGTAAACCTGAGAGCAGTTAGGAAAAAAATTAGGAAAGAATATAAATGGTTTGTAAGAAAAAAAAATTTAAATGAATACATTTCTCATATTACTTGTGAACAAGGAAATGACAACTAAAATGAGAATGAACTATCACTTTCGCCCCATTTCATTGAAAAACTTTTTAAGTTGATAACATTCTCATTTTAGGAGGGTCTATATAAATAGGTAGTATCATATACTATCCATTAATATATAAATTGGCAAAGCCTCATTTCTTTGGATCTTAAGCGCCTCCTCCAGGAAGCCCTCCCAAGTCCCACTAGATTGAGTGAGAGGCCTCACCAGCATGCACCCTCCACACTACAGGTTTATGTTAAAGTTCCCTTACCCACCCCACCCCACCCCCCCGACCTCCCCACCCCTGGCCTTGATGATCTATCTCCCCCAGAGGCTTGGGAGCAGAGGGCAGAAATTTGTTTTGAAAACTTCGTGTCTCTAGTGACTGAAAGAGTCATTGAAACAGGTAGGTTCTCAGTAAATCATTGTTGAGTGACGAATTGACCCTTGAACTTCAGGCTTCTGACTCTACAGCCAGACCCTTTCCACCTCCCCAGCGAGCATCTCAAGCGGAGGACCGGCTGGGTCGTACCCGCTGGCGCTTCATCTGTGCCCGGATTCTCAGAGTGGGTTTATTTAAAAGTGGATAGTCCTGAAGAAAGAGGTTGTATTTCTTGGTGTTGAGTGAATTATGAAGAAAAGGAAAGGGTGCACAGCTACGTGGCGAGAAGCTATGAAGTTCAGCTGTAAGACATCTGTTTACCCCGGAAGGGTAAACAGAGCTCTGAAAGAAAACACCGAAGTCACTCAGCTGTGGGATGGGCTTTCCTGCCAGGTGCTGGTCACTCAAGCAGCTGCAGAAGAATCACCAGGCAGGAA
Source organism: Cacajao melanocephalus (assembly GCA_963573385.1). NCBI lineage: Eukaryota > Metazoa > Chordata > Mammalia > Primates > Pitheciidae > Cacajao > Cacajao melanocephalus. The sequence continues at coordinate 31,555 of CAUYLG010028824.1, forward strand.
CTCCAGCATCCACCCATGGTCAGGGAGGGTACCTCCAAGATCTGTTCCAACTCAGTTTCAAGATCTAGGCAAAGAGTCTGCACATTTTCTTCAAAATGGGCAAGGAGGTGAAAATCTGGGGCTGTGGCTGACGCTCTCTTGGTTGCAACTACTCCGCTCTGCCCCTGTGGCTGGGAGGCAGCCTTAGGTAAGATGCAAACCAATGGGTGTGGCTGAGTCCCAGGGAAATGCTGATGACAAAAGCAGATGGGTACCCTACAGACCCTAGTTTGCTGACCCCTGATCTAACATAAAACTGAGAAAGGCCAGGCTTGGTGGTTCATGCCTGGAATCCCAACATTTTGGAAGGCTGAGGCAGGAGGATCACGAAGTCAGGAGATCTAGACGATCCTGGTTAACACGATGAAACCCTGTCTCTACTAAAATTACAAAAAAATAGCCAGGCATGGTGTCACGCACCCGTAGTCCCAGCTACTTGAGGGGCAGAGGCAGGAGGATCACTTGAACCTGGGAAGCGGAGGTTGTGGTGAGCCAAGATTGCGCCTCTGCACTCCAGCCTGGGCAATAGAGTGAGACTCCTCACTCTGGGGTCTCAAAAACTCAGGACAAAGGCTGTGGTTGTCTCTCTATAGAATTTACCCCATCTTTAGCTGATCTTTGACCAAGGTCACATTGAGCCCTCTAGGAACTCTTCCAAGCCGTAGAAACAGCTTATGAAAACAGAAGTATTATAACTAAAGAAGATAAACTGAATATGCCCCCACTCCCAATTGAGGATAAAAAGAGGTTGTGACACCAACCTCTTTGTATTACAATCAATTATTTCCGTCAGTGAGAACCAACATTTCATGACCATGCATGCACATAAGCGGACACACACATGCCAGAGAGAGAGAGAGAGAGAGAGAGACAGAGAGAAAGGAAGATGGATATTAGACGTGATGCCTATCTAGTGGATATTTAAACTGTTGCAATTAGCATTTCCCTCCAGTTAGAGAGGCTCTCCCATAAAATGTACAAATGGCGTTTGGACAATAAGACTGATAGGTTTATAGAGTCAAGTCATCGCCCTGTCCAGGATCCCATTAAGAAGTTCTGCTACCTCGATGCAGGGCTATGGCCTCCTGCCTCTATTACATTACCCTCTCTCGCCTCCATCCATAATCATGCTTCACATCCATATTATAAGGCTGAAAACGCTTGGCTCATAGGCATCCTGTATGACAAGAGCATTCATTTTATTTATTTAAAGCTTGGCTTGCCTAGATGGTCCCCAGAGATAAAGCATCTTATATTCATGGGGGTCCATGTACCGTTGGAAGAGCATTTATTCCAGTATCCCTGCCTTGAGCCAAGACTAAAAGCACTTTCTCAGACATAAGGAATCAGGAAATCTACAATGGGAGCATAATGTTAATATCTCTGTTAAAAAAATATCCAATAGCTCTTTCAAACGAGTATATCAAATGGGTGCTTCTGGAGCCGTGAGTCAACTAGCTTCATTCATCAAGGCCAGAGAGGGGATGGGTAGCAGGAGAAGGCTGCATGCTTCCTTCCTGCAAAGCTCTCTTTGTAGCGATGAAACCGGACAATACTAGGCAGCTCAGTTTTTCCCTCAGGTTCTGTTCCTTAAATAATTCATACAGTCATGCACAGAAAGCTCAAAACACAAAAGAGAGCAATAAGAACTTATTTTGGGTGACTTGATCTGTAAGTTTCTTCAGCAAATACGCATTTCACATGAACTATGTGCTGGGAACTGTTTAGGCTGTAGAGGCAGAGAAAAAGAATAAAAATAAAGCTTTTCTCTCCCAGTCTTCCTAGTGAAATGGGGAAATAAACAAGTAAATTCGAATACAGACAAAGCTAAAATAAAAATAGTACGATGGTAGAGGTGCACAGAAAAATGTTAAAGTTAGGAAGGGGTGTGAGTGTGGAATTGGCAGTTGCATAGAAGTGATATTTCAGCTGGTTTTTCAAGTTTAAACAAGAGTTTACAAGGCAGAGAATAGCTCTTGTCCTGGGCAGTAATTTTCCTAATTTCTTTCATGTATATATCTCTGTTGACATTGTGGTGGATGATAGCAGACTTCTGCGGAGGAATGAAGCCACCTTGCAGGCCCATTCGGACCTGTTGGGAAAAGAGCAAGGATTAAATAGCCAATTACAAATGATATTACCTGATAGATTGGAATAGATTAGGAGGGGAAGTAAGAAGGATAAGTGAAAATTGCAACATACTAAGAATGAAGAATAGTCTGTAATGGGAATGGGACAAAGGACCAGCCGAAATGAATTTGGAAACGTAGCCTAGAAGTCACGAAGGGCTCCATTGGCCAAGATAAGGAATTCGGGGTTTATATGTCGTGAGCCAGAACTAACCAAAGTATGCTCCATGGAACAATTCCATTTTACAAAAATAAACTTGGGAGATGCTAGGGCAAACACTGCAGGACTTCTCAGAGCCTTTAATACTTTAGCGCACACATGAATTCCCAAGAAGGAATACAAAAGACCTAATAGTTCCCAAATATTTTATCATAACATCTTTTTTTTTTTAATTTTAAGAGAGAGAGTTCATGGGATTTGTGTTCCAAAGAATAGATATTGGGAAATGCTGTTAAAGCCACACAGAGCTATAGAGTGTTTCTGGGAAGAGGAGTAACCTGTATAGATTTTCAGGATGGAAGCATAACCCTCGCAGCAATAAAATACTGAAATAGGACAGGAGAAGCATAAGGCTGTGTGATCAATTTCACATGCAGAATCAGGAGCTAATGATGATTCGTGGTTCTGACTTAGTCACTGAGAGGATGCTGCAGAAAACTGAGATAAAGGGGAACCCAGGAGGAGGAACCCGTGAGACTGAGCCATTTTGGACAGGTTAATCCGACAGTGCCCCTTCCACGGTATTACTCAGAAGACAAGCGACTGATGTGCTGTGGCATTATTTTAAGCTCATTTTCTTCTGAAAAATCAAGAGGAGGGTGAAGTTCTTAATGGAATGCTACGAAATGCATATTAATTATTACCAGGACTTGAGTCTTTTAGTGAAATACATATTTATAAACCTTTGTGGAGCATAGATCATTTACCTAATAGAGCAAGACTGCTCTAAAGTCAACCATCCTAATCTATCAGGTAAATATCCATTTATAATTGGTTATTTAATCCTTGCTCTTTTCCCAATAGGTCCGAATGGCCCTGCAAGGCTGTTTCATTCCTCTTTGGAAGTCTGTTATCATCCATCACAATGTCAATAGAGATATATACATTAAAGAAATTAGGAAAGTTAGTGCCCAGGACAAGAGCTAACATTTAGACTGAGAGAAATGCAAAACATAATGAAACAGCTGCTGTGGGTGAGGAGGAGAGAATTTTTCATTTTAATAACCACTCATACTCCAGTGCAGAGAGGCAAAAATAGAAAGATGGCAGCGGTAAGCTGTATTTTGGCTGAAATTCTCTGATCTTTCTGAACAAGTCCCTGGATAGAACCCCCAATCCCACAAAAGGAGAAAGGTATGAATTCTGCACCCCTAAATCCCTCTCTTTGTATCACCACCTCCTTATAGACACACACACACACACACACACAGACACACACACACACAGACACACAATTTTATTATATGTATTTTAGGAATCTCAAAATCAGGCTGTTCATTGAGCATCTATTTATCATGTGCTGGGTGCTTCTGCTTATTAGATCTCATTTACCAAAGAAAAATTTTAGCATTCTTTCACTGTTGAAGACATTGAAGTTTTGAGAACTGAAGACATTGAAGTTTTGAGAACATTGAAGTTGTGAGACTGCCCCAAGTCCCACAACCAGTGGTGGCAGAGCTGGGATTTGAACCTGGTTACTGCTCCTTTCCCTACGGTTGCTTCTCCCCCTAGGACAGGTTGGTCCAGGAAGCACTCCAGGTACATTGGTAGGAGGAGACTCTGGAGTCAGGAGCATTTTCTGAGCCAAAGGATATTTGGGAGCAGAGTGTTTGGCAAAGAGGGGGTCAGAGGTCTTTTGCACCCCAAGAGAGGAAGGTACCCCACCCATCTAGGTGTCCTCGAGAGAGAACCCAGAGGAATTCAAAAATCCTCTGGAAGTTGACAATTATTCGGTTTCCTCCTGCTAAGCTAACCGGTCCTGAATTGGAGAGTTGAAAACTTTTGTGTTTTTTTGCTGCTGTTGTTTCGCAGGACTCATTTTGTCAGTTACACTTACATGGCTCCCACCCCAAGTGAAAAGCACATCAGACAGCACCTACTGCTAAAGTGTGGTGAGGACATGGAACTCAGGATTTATGCTCCCCAAACCCCACCCGCCACAGTCTCCCCTACCCTCTCCCATGCCCCTGGTGGTTCCTAAGACACTTCCATGGAATCCTGGTCGTGGAGACCACTGATAGCCATGACTCAAAACCACCAAGTAGGGCTGGCCTGCAAGGGCCCACATGGCTCACCACTTGACCATAAAGAACACCAGACAGTGGTGAGGAGAAGGGTTCCCAAATCTAGATAAGCTCAGCTGATGTTCACTCCCTTCTGGTGTGAATGTTTTCAGCATCAGAGTCCCCAGTTGTATGCTGTGTGCCAGGGCTTACAGACAGTTGTGAAAAAGGATGCTTGGGATCAAAGACCAGCCACACAGAGCCAGAAGTTTCAAAACAGGTTGTGTTCTTAGCTTCAAATGCTGTCAGACCCCTGGTAGGACGAACACTGCTTGCAACTCTGTGGGAAATTGACACAGGTGGTCAAAGGAAATGAAAGGGTATTGACTGAACCTCTGTAGACTCGAGATCAGGATCTCATTTCATCTCCACTGTAGAAATTGTTGTTCCCTTATTATAGATGGAGAAACTGAGGCACAGGGAGCCCAAGCCTGTATCCAAGGTCACAGAACTACTGAGCGGGGAAACCTCTGGAGGACTGGGCCCTGTCTGTTTGCTAAATGGTCTTTTTGCCATCAAGTCCCACTGCACAGAGAAAATACGGTAACATCTTATTTCTCTGGGATCATCAGAAAATGAACTGTTTCACCAAGTAGATTTTCCAGGTAACTGAAACATATACCTTTGAGCCCCAAAACGTTTTAAGGTTTTAATTATTTTAATGGAAACATTTAGTCTGTTCTTAAAACAGCCTATTCAGTGTGATTAACCTTGTCTCATTGGCTCAGGGCCATCAGTATGAACTACAGCTGTGTGCTGGGATGTAACCCAGTGACAGAGCAGCACCAGGAGGTTCTGGCAGCAGGTCACCCATCATCTGGACCATTGCAGCAGTGTCCAGCCTTTTCTCCCCCAGGCCCTCCCCACTAACCCCTTCCCCCTGGCAATCAGAGGGCACCTTCCAAATGCCAGTTGCCCAGGCATTCCCTGTCCAAAACCTTCAGTGGCTTTCCGTCACCTGTAGGCTGCAGCATGGACCACCAGGCATCTGGGTCCTCCCCACCCATCACTTCAGGGACCTCTTCCCATTCAGGGCCTTTCCCAGCATGCTCTGGGAATGCTGAGCTGTGCATGACCAATTCCCCAAACAATGCATGCGGCAGCCTGCCCCCTGGCTTTAGCAGAAGCTGTCCTCTCTGCCTAGGATAGCCATTCTCAAAGTGCGCTCTTAGGGCCCCTGAGATCACTGTACCTCTTAGGGGGCACCTAGATCCTCCATTTTCCTGTTTCCTATGTGCATAAGAACAGATTTTTTTTCCTATATACATCAACTATACTTCAACCAAAGCAACATCTTACGACAAATGTGGAGTCAGATACAAAGATCTAACTGTCTTCTAATAAGTCAGGCATTGAAGAAATGTGCAGAAGTGTTAAATGAGGTCATTTTTCATTAAAGTTTTTTTGTTTTGTTTTGGAAAAAGTTTTTTTAAAAAAAGAAAATATATATATTTATATTTACATTTGCAGGTAATGGAGTAATGGAGTTATTTTTAATGAATTTGTAAGTATTTTTGTAATTTTTGAGTATTTTTATAATTTCTCAGTTTTTATTTCTGGCATAGTAAATATTGATAACTATCACCCACATCGAAGCTCTCTAGAGTTCCCATTAAGTTATAAGCAGGTAAAGGGGTCCTAGTGAGGTTGGAGTTGGGACTCGACTCTGGATGTGGGCTTGGACACCGGACCAAATTGAAGACTAGCTAAAACAGGGCCAGGGCAGAAGCAGCTTTCAATAAGACACACCTACCAGTGTGCCATGTTAGTTACCATTGCCATGGCAACATTGGGGAGTTACTGCCCCTTTCCATGGCAATGACCTGAAGACCCAAAAGTTTTTACCCTTTTCTAGAAATTTCTGCATAATCCACCCCTTAATCTACATGTAATTAAAAGTAGGCATAAATACGACTTCAAAACTGCCCTCAGTTGCTACTCTCTGCCTTTAGGGCCCCAGAGTAGGGCTTTAGGGCACATCTTTAGGATCACTCTTTCCACTCTCGTAAGACCTTTGTTTATGGTTGGGTTCATAGGGGTAATGTGGAGGTCTGAGATTGTCAGAAGACTGTCCTGTAGATATCAAGAGTGCAGTTGTGATGTAAGAAAAGAAGAAAAACCTTGGGTGCAAAGGGAAATGCCACCAGTTACAAGCTGTGTGATTTGGGGCAAATTGAATCTCAGTTTCCTTAAAGAAAATAGAGATCATCATATTCTCCTCTTAGCATTTTCTAACAATTAACTAAATCCCGTAAGGTGTTATGGGATTTAGTTAATTGTTAATAGCAAGCACTCTATAAGTGGAAGTTGCTATTACTGTTATGATTACTATTATTTTGTGGATTTTCAAGTCCTGTCAGTGACATTTATTCAGTATGATGAGATATGAAAGCTAGTTTGGAAGTGTCACATGGAGAAACGATGGCATATGTTTGAGGGATTTTATGGGCAATTCAAAGAATACAAAGCCCAGCACCTAGTGAACACTGCCAAACTGTCTCTTATTCTCCCTAGGTACTGATTTTGAAACCCAATCAACCTTGTGGAACCAGGGTACATCATGCAACGCAACACTCACTGTGTCCCCCTTTCCCCACACCTGCAAATCTCCGAGAGCTGCACCCAGTTACCTGGAACTAATTCTGCAGGAAGCAGGCAAGTGTTCAGTGTAGTACCAGGTTCCATTTTCATTGTGCATCATTCATTCAGTCATTTAACAAATATTTACTGAATGCCAACTGTCTGTGCTGGGAATTGTACTAAGATCTGGGGATTCCACAGCTAACAAAATGGCAGACTCTGGGCTTGTGGAGTTCCTATATTAGTGGGGAAAACAGACAAAACCAAGTAAAACCACAAAATACAAATACAAATTATAATAAATGTTCGGAAGAAACAATAATTTATCCACCACTACAACCCTATGAGATCATGCAAATTATTATTCCTGCTTTCTTGATGGCAAAACTGAGCCTCAGAGAGGTGGCACTGTGAACATATGGTGATGACTATAACCATCCACCTGCTTCAACTCTGATGAGCTCCTCTAATGGGCACATGGTTAAGAAACTGTAGACACTGCCACTAAATGACTGTGTGACCTGAACAAGCTTCCCAACCTCTACAATTCTTCATTTGCCCTGTTTTTAAGAAGGAAAAGAGAAATGCACGAAAAACTCTTATCACAGTACCTGTCACTCAGGAAACACCCTAAAATAGTAACAATTATAATTGCCATTAGAGTAGCTTCTATATGACTACTAAAGTGTTGATGGGTAGGGATATGAGAGGATTCTGTATCCGAGGATAAATAAACCCTGTGCCAATGAAACATCCCACTTAGTAAAATGTGCCAATCACAATCACCGTCTTGGGTGAGCTACCCATGTCCCCTGAAATTTCACTTATTCTACAGGAAAAAAGGAAGGTGAAATCCAATCCAACCTCTTTCCAAGTGATCCCCAACCCAGAAAAAATGAATTTTGAATGAATGAAGACCTGGGTCCACATTTATTTATAACAAAATACAGAATTGAAGATGGGAGTTCCCAAACTTCCCACAAAGAGCCCTAGATGGGCCACTTCTCGGGAACAGCTGTCTCCGTTTAGGAGGAGGGCTCCAGATGAGCCAATTTGGCAAAATGGCAGCTTCTCAGAAGGCTCTACTTCCATTTCAGATTAGGGGTATGCCATCATCTTGAAAGACCCTAAGCCTTTATCCCAGGTCGATCCACTGATGCCCAGATCCCAGCCCCTGGAACAGGAATCCCTGAAGAGTCAGTCCTGCTCCCCATTAGAACCCTAACCCCTCCCTGCTTCTTTCTCAAGCTCCCCTTCCAGTTCCCAGCCTTTTCCAGCCTACTCTTGACCTTGGGTGTGACGACTTGACCCTGGACAACCTCAGCTGGACTGCGTCTGGGTCTCCATTCTAGCTTTCATTGCTCTTTGACTGGCAATACTGAGACCAACCCTTTTAAGGAAGGACCTGGTTATATGGACACTTAAGGCTGAGCTGAAAGCAGCTCTCTAAATGGCTATCCCTCACCTGACATAACCCTGAGTCAATCATTTATTTCAGCAAACATTTCCTGGGCATCTACAACATGGTAAGCATTAGACTCAATTCTGGGTGCACAGAGACAGGAAAATAATAGTGCAGCACAGTGCTCAGAAGCCCAGGTTCTAACACTAGATACCTCTGAGGTTAAATCCCAGCCCCTCTGCTTACCAGCTGTGAGCAGCCCTGAGTGGGTTTCTTAAGTTTTCCCAATCTCAGCTTCCTCATCTGCAATGGGGCTACTAAGAGAACTCATTGCACAGGGCTATTACCAGCATCAAAAAAGACAGTGCACAATAAGCACTCAACTAGTACAAATCGTACTGATATTAGGGCATGGTCCTGGTCCTCCAGCAGGTTATTGGGGCAGATCAAGAAGCAAATAGCTTCAGCTTGTCTTCATAATGCAATTGAGAAGATAAGAAGTAAAGAAAGGTGAGAGGTGAGAAGAGACATGGGGCTTTCTGCTTTCGTGGGAAACCTCCTGAGATTCAAAGAACGCTATGCTCCAGTCCAGCTGCTGCATGAGAGTGTTCCTATACCTACCAACCAACACAGGCAAGGTGAAAACGGCAACTGGGGTCCTTAGGGCTTGTTCTGATGAGAGCTGCCAAGGAGAAGTAAACCTGACAAAAGCTGGGGGTGGAGAAGATGCCGGGAAGCAGAGTCAAGCTCCCCAGAGGCCTCCCTGGACTAAAGGACATTTCAACAACATGAATTTTTGCTGGCCTAAATGAAAAGCTTGTGTATAGGACTTCAGAATATTCTAGAATGTGAGGCCAAGGACATTGTTTTGTCCATTGCAGTATTCCTAGAATCAAGAGCACAGCACAGCCCAAAGAAAGAGTGCAGTGAGTGTCAGTTGACGAATGAAAAACATGAGAGTCTCAGAACCTGCAAGTGATGAAAAGAATTGGTGGTTTTAGCCAACAGTGAGCACAGTGTGACTCGAGACTAGTTTGCAGTCTCTAGAAAACCATCTGCCTGAGGCTGATCTGTAAAAACACAATACCTAGGGTGGGAGCGGGGAGAGTTCTAGCTCCTCCAGAAAGCACAGGTCATCTGGAAGAGCAGGAAGTCTTGGGCACAAGCCTTCAGAAGGGACAGCTGGAGTGAAAAGAGGGTGTGGGGCTGGAAACTATGTCAGGTTAGAAATGGCAGAGAACTAAGGACATTCAGTGTGGAGGGAAGACCCATGAGACATGTGAGCTGTGTCCACGTGCTGCTCGGTTGTTGTAGGAGATGGGGAACAAACACATTTTGAGCCATCTCATGGTGGAAGGTTATAATGAACTTGATGAATCAGAAAAATCTCTTTCGCCAGGCACAGTGGTGTGTGCCTGTAATCCTCGATACTTGGAAGCTAACATGAGAGGATTGCTTGAAGTCAGAAGTTTGAAACCAGCCTGGGAAACACAGGAAGACTCTGTCTCTAAAAAGAAACAAACAAAAAGATCTTTTCAATAGGCAGAGCTGTCCAAGAACTGGATGAGTTCTGTGGTTAAGACTGAGTTCCCCATCACTGAAGACACTCAAGCAGAGACTGGATACCCACCGCCCTGAGCCGACAATGCTGTATGCATCTTTCTGTCTGTTCTTCCGTCATCACACTTCCCCCCACTCTCTTCTGCTGCCTCTCCCTCTTCCACATGTAAGGATGCTGGCGATTACTTGAGCCACCAGATAATCCAGAATAATCTCCCTAGTTTAAGGTCAGCTGATTAGCAACCTTAATTCCATCTGTACCTTAATTACATCTTCATCATGTGAGATAACACATTCCCAGGTTCCAGGGATTAGGGCGAGGACATCACTCTGCCAGCCACAGCAAGTGATCCATGCACCATGCTCACATTGTTGTGATTCACAGGGCCTCTAGGTCTTGTGTAGCTGCCAAGTCCCCTCCACTATCTGCTCAGGGCGGGGCATGCAGTAACAGGTGGCCAGGGCGCAGTGCCTATGGGGCCAGCTTCGTCTGTTACCCCTAGGGCATTTTTACTATGGCTAATGTAGGGCTGAGGAGCATTTGGGTCCTGTCACTCTAGGACCCCTGTACAAGGCGTGCGAAAGGACACAGCACACACACGCCCTGGAGAGCAGCATCAAGACCTTGCATCCACTGAAGATGCTGCATGTGAAGCAGAGCCTAGGAGAATCTGTGCAGATGCACAAGGGACTCACTTTCAGGACAGATGTCCTCTGACTGCATGAAACTGCAGCCACAACCTCTTACCCTTAGACAAATGGGCATGATTAGAAAAATCCAACATGTTCATGAGGTTTCAAGTAGAAGAGATTTTAAAGATCAGGGTAAGGTTCTGGCACATTCATCCGACCCAGGGACTGCACCTGACCCAGGGACTGCACCTGCTGCCTTTGCATAAGCTCCCTCATCAGTCCTCAAGGAAACCTCGTCAGGAACACTTATGCACCCTGCCTTTCAGAGAATCAAAATGACCCTCAAAATGGCTAACATTACTGAGCAAATAAGTGATCAAAGCTGGAATCAAATGCAGGTCGATGGTTTGAAAGTCTTTGCTTTTCACAACATGCTTCATTGCCCCGGGCAGAGAATGTCCCATCTTTTGTGTGGCATCTTCAAGCCCATCTGGCAGGTGGAGATGAGGAGGCCTGGGATATTCAGGTTTCTCACTCCACAGCTAAGGCTCTCTCCCACGCTGCACTAATCTTGGGGAATTACCTCTCAATAGCATGACCACATTAACTCCTGTTCAGTACAGAAAGTTTGAAAAATATAGAAAAACAGGAAAAACATTAAAATTGCCTAGAATTAGACATTATCATTTGGGATATCTGTATAGATATGTATTGCTTTTGATAAAGTAAAATTTTACTGCTTCTAAGTTTTTTATGGCTGATTTTTCACTTTATCGACCATAGACACTTTCCTGTATCATTATCTCTCCCTCCATCATATCCATTTTATGGCTGTATATGGATATAGCACAATTTACTAAAACATCCTCTATTGTTGGACAATTAGATTCTTTGTGGAGTTTTTCTCATGTTATGATTTTGCAACAAGATCCTGGTAGATAAAACCGCACATATAATTGAGAATTTCCACAGGATACATTTCTAGATTTAGAATGTAGTGGCCAAAGCATATGAACATCATTCAGGTCGTTGTCACGGACTAACAAAAAGGCTCCCCTTGGCTGAGTATGAAAGTGTTCTTTCCCCTACAACCACAGGAATGCTGAGTTTTAGTTTTTATTAAAAAATCTTGGCCAGGTGTGGTGGCTCATGCCTGTAACCCCAGCACTTTGGGAGGCCGAGCTGGGCAGATCACGAGATCAAGAGATCAAGACTATCTTGGCCAACATGGTGAAATCCCTTCTCTACTAAAAATACAAAATTAGTTGGGCATGGTGGTGTGTGCCTGCAATGCCAGCTATTCAGGAGGCTGAGGCATGAGAGTCACTTGAACCCAGGAGGTGGAGGTTGCAGTGAGCAGAGATCGTGCCACTGCACTCCGGCCTGGCAACAGAGCGACACTACGTCTCAAAAAAAAAAGTCTTTGCTTCTGTAGGCTTCTTGGTTTGAAGGGCTCCCACTTGGCATTACATGGATTAAAGAGAAATGTATTTGCAATGGTCCTCTTCTCCCAAATCAGCAAACTTTCTGTAAGGACCAGATAGCATATATTTTAGGCTTTGCAGGTCATACAATCTCTGTTGCAACTGCTCTGCCAATGAAGCACAAAACATATGAATGTTGACTACTGAACATATGAGCATCTGTAGACAATAACATATAATGAGCAGAGCTATGTGCCAATAAAACTTTATTTATGGATACTGAGGTGTGAATGTGAAATAACTTCCACGTATCATGAAATATTATTTTAAATTTTTTCCAACCACTCAAAAATGCAAAAACTATCTTGTATGAGTCATACAAAAACACATGGTAGGCTGGGCATGGTGGCTCACACCTGTGATCACAGAGCTTTAAGAGGCCAAGGCAGGCGGATCATGAGGTCAGGAGTTCGAAACCAGCCTGGCCAATATGGTGAAACCCTGTCTCTACTAAAAATACAAAAAAAAAAAAATACCTGGACATGATGTAATACCAGCTACTTGGGAGGCTGAGGCAGAAGAATTGCTTGAACCTGGGAGGTAGAGGCTGCAGTGAGCTGAGATCGTACCACTGCACTCTAGCCTGAGAGACAGAGTGAGACTCCACCTCAAAAAAAAAAAAAAAAACCATGGCAGGCACAGGCAATACTAAGATCAAGGGCCTTAGTTTGCTGGTCCTCCGTTTTAACTGAAGGCCTCACGTGCACAGGGCCCTTATGCCTTTAAACATCTCTACAAGGGAAGTTTTTTTTCCAAATGTGTAATCATCTTCAACATTGGCTACACATTAGAATTATCTAGAAAGTTAAAAAAAAAAAAAAAAAAGCCAGTCCAGGACCCCCCCAGCTGAATTAAATCAGGCTCTGTTAAAATGCATATGGACATGGTGAGTATAACTGTCTCCATGTGACTCTCAGCTACAACTGTGCTTCAATTAGTCAGACAAACCCAGCTCAGTTCTGCTAGGCCCCATGCCTGGGCTACCTTAACTTGCAATCTGAGGGGCTGCCAAGAAGGTAAAAGATCTGGTAACTAGCCAGGCATGGTGGTATGCACCTGTAGTCTCAGCTACTTGGGAGGCTTAGGCAGGAGGATTACTTGATCCCGGAAGATTGAGGCTATAGTGAGCCAAGATTGCACCACTGCACTCCAGCCTGGGCAACAGAGCGAGACCCTGTCTCAAAAAAACAAAACCTGGTAAGAAGAGGTGAAATGCATTGTATGACAATCTCAAGTCCCCAAGCACCCGGAGGATGAGCTAACAAAGGGCTCCTGCTTCTGGCTTTCTTCAGGACTCACTGCCAACCTACCTGAAGGACAGACAGTGCAGAGGTTAAAAAAAAAAAAAAAAGTCTCAGGCCACCAATATTGGTTCAGGCTCTGTGGTTAGGAGATCAGACTCAATCAGCGGCTCAAGCCTGCCAGGCTTTGGGACATTCCCTGGGCTTCTGCGTCTCCCCTGCAGATTCAGGCTTTGGCTTCTCCTGAGGTCAGATGTGGAGATGGTAAATGGCAGCTCCCGCCTTTTCTCCTTTCTGGCCTCAATCTGCGGCCAGCCTTGGGCATTGGGCGGATGTGCCATCCCCACCCAGCCTCTCTCCTTGGGTCCTTCCCACTCTTTGCTTTTCTTTGCAGATTTCAAGGTGATAACAAAAGAGAGAACAGTCTTAGCATTTGTTAATACCTACTTGACCCACAAAAGAAAATTCGCCAGCATTCCGCAGCTTCTAATTTAAAAACCATTAGACCGTTCCGCTTGGCGGACCAGATCTAAATATTCTTAAAGGGGTGGTTTAATTTAATGATTACCTTAACAAGCCCCCTTTTAAAATGATGATCCGCCAAATTCGGGGGATTTGTTTTGGAATCTGATCCAATAAGTGGCTTTGTACAAAGAGGAGCAGAACGGAATCTGATTTGGTTCAGAACGCAGTGAAAATCACAGAAATTACTTTGCATATTTAATCACTGTGGAAACATGAGTACAAACTACTTTCTAGAGATTACCTTAGGAAAAAAAAAAAAGCTCCAGGCTTTGCAGTCAGCATGCCAAATACTTTGATTTACAGGGAATTATTTGGATTTTATAGAACACTCAGTGTTTCAAAGACTTCACCCTACTCAGCCCCTGGCAGGAAGACACATTTTCAACAGTGGAGCAAAAGCTGGACTTTGGGAACAGAGGCCACAGTGGGAGGATTTGTCAAACAAGACTGCAGAGTGATCTCAACTTTTCTAGTTTTTGCAACCAGAGTTTGGGAAGGAAATATGAGGACAAATGCCAAGAAAAACCCTCTGGTCAGGTGTTGGAACAGAGGGCACCTGGTTCATCTCAGGAAAGATGGCCACCCTTCCATCCGCCCAGTAACACAGGGCAAGCATTGCACTCCACCAGCTCTACCCATGGAAGCTTGGAGGCAGATGCTTCATCGAGAGCCAGGGCTGTGGTCTGAGCCCAGCCCTACTGCTACGGGGCCTTCTGACCACATCTGAGTCAATTCACCTCCCCAGATAGTTTGCTTCTTGTGTATGCTTCCCCTCCTCTAGGTTCTATTTAACTATCATTTCATCAGTGAGGCCTCCTCTGAACACTCCATTTTTTGCTTAGGAAGGTAATATCTTTACTAACCTACAAAACCTTGGCAAATCAGCACAGTCCTCTTTAATACAATAAGATCATATTTTTGTTGGAGGCATGGATTACTTTAGTGATAATTTTCAGTCCAAAAATATTTAAGCACCAAATGAAAACATTGGGTTTTTTGTAACGGTGGTTTACAGCAGATCAAGTTATTTTATACAAATGAGTAGCCTTTATAACTACAATTTCTCCTTTTGGAGTGAGTTCCTTCATGCAAGCTGTTGAAGTTTCTGGCACCAGAGCAGCTATATGTCCTTAGAGATGGCTATACTTTTTTCTGGGGTTGGCCAAAGGCCCGATAAAATTCCAATATATGAAAAGCTTTAACATTTTACCTTAAAGAGATTCAATGTCAATACCAATTTCCAAGTACTTTTATAAAAATGTTAAATTTCTGCATAACTGCTGGAATCCTTAAAATTAGCCAGTCATTACAAACAACACAATATCAGATGATCCCTTTTATTTACAAGTACGGCATCTTTTTGTTTTGATCAAAAGTCACATAGCCTTACTGAGCACCTCATCTTAAGAGAAACACCCCAGACACTTTTCCCCCTTCCTGATCTTTTTCTCCTGCATTGCCAACGTGTCAGAAATCCCATCTCTACTAAAATGACTTAGGAACTTGTTTATACTCTGCCTTCTCCTATTAGAATAAAGCTGGTTTTTAGAACTTAGTCTGCTCTGTTCATGGGCTGTTTCCCCAAAATTTTGGACAGTGCCTGGCTCAATAAATATTTGAATGAAAGAATTAATAATGTCCATCTTCCCGTTACTTGTGTATGGGTGAACTGCAATAATAGATAAGTGCCTAACAAAGCAAAAAAGAGTTGTGCACAGAAAAAAAAAAAGATGGGATTGAATATGGATATTAGCATGGAAGCGACCTGTGTTAGACCCCAGCACTGCTATCCTCTCACCCTGACCTTGGCTCAGTCAAACAACTGCCTTTCTGAGCCTCAGTTTCATGTCTATTAAATGGTACCACACTTACTTCTTGGAGTCATTCTGAAGGTTTGAGATCATGCGTGGAAAAGGCCAAGCCCAGTGCCTGGCATGTGCTATGTATGGTCTAGAACTAAGAGTCAGTATTGTGATTTCCCAGAACTGAAGGTTGATTGTGTATGTCAACTTGATCAGGCCACAGGGTGCCCAGATAGCTGCTAAGACATTATTTCTGGGTGTGTCTGCTGGGGTGTTTCTGGAAGAGATTAGCATTTAACTGGGTGAACTCAGCAAAGCAGGAGACCCTCTCCAATATGAGTGGGCATCCTGCAACCTCTTGAGGACCTGAGTAAAACAAAAAGACAGAGGAAAGTTGAATTCACTCTCTGCCCGACTGCTTGAGCCGAGACATCAGTCTTACACTGCCCTTGATGCTCCTGGCTGTCAGGTCTTCAGACTCGACTGGAATCTACACCATCAGCTCTTAGGCTTTTGAACTACACACTGACTTTTCTAGGTCTTCAGTTTGCAGGTGGCAGATCATGGGACTTCTTGACCTCCATAGTCATGTAAACCTGGTTCTGTTTCTCTTGAGATTTCTGACTTGCACAAAGCATAAGGAAACAACCACAATCAATCATTGTGATTGAGGAGCACCTCTGGCTAGCCATCTGGGGACATTCACTATCATATCTTCTTGGGGTTTCCTTCCCAACCAACACCCTCCTCTTAGAGAAGTCTGAGCTGTATGCTGGAGGAATCAGAAAATAAACGGATAATTTAAAAAGCTCTCCAGGGCCGGGCGCAGTGACTCATGCCTATAATCCCAGCACTTTGGGAGGCTGAGGTAGGTGGATCACCTGAGGTCAGGAGTTTGAGACCTGCCTGGCCAACATGGCAGACACACCATCTCTATTAAAAATACAAAAATTAGCTGGGTATGGTGGTGGGTTCCTGTAATCCCAGCTACTCAGGGAGTTGAGGCCAGAGAATCACTTGAACCTGGGAGGCAGAAGTTGGGGTGAGCTGAGATCGCACCATTGCACTCCAGACTGGGCAATAGAGCGAGACTCCATCTCAAAGATAAAAAAAGCTCTCCAGCCAGTTGCGGTAGCTCAGGCCTGTAATCGCAAAATTCTGGGAGGGCGAGGTGGGCAGATCAGTTGAGGCCAGGAGTTAAAGACCAGCCTGGCCAACATGGTGAAACCCTGTCTCTACAAAAATACAAAAATTAGCCGGTCATGGTGGCTGGCACCTGTAATATCAGTTACTTGGAGACTGAAACACAAGAATTGCTTGAACCTGGGAGGCGGAGGTTGCAGTGAGCTGGGATCCCACCACTGCACTCCAGCCTGGGTGACAGAGTGAGACTCTTTCTCAAAAAAAAAAAAAAAAAGATAGCTCTCCAAGAAGTGCAACGTTTTTAGATCGGTCCCAAGTTCTGACAGCTGGCAGGCAGTTCCCATTGTAAAACACTGGTTTGCAAGCATCTGTCTGTCTATATGTGTGCACTTCTCCAAGGCGTAAACATACGCAGTAACTACACATTTTGCAAGATGTATGTGAGCTGTGAGTGTGGGTGTGTGTATGTGTATGTTTGAGTTTGTGTATTTCTGAAAGGGATCGTAGAGACCAGATGTGCACACGGCATGTATGTGTAAATAAAGAGAGCAATGCATACACACAGCACTCCCATACCTGCTTTCAGATCCTCCCTGTGTATTCCTTGAAGCGTCACAAGCTTCAGAGCTCAGCAGTCGAGAGGTTAATGAACAAGCTTTCTTTCCCATATGCACTGAACAGATAATTTTCTTTTACTCCTTACGATAAGTTGAAGAAGCATTTGACTGACAGGACAATTTGTCAATCAACTAAAAAATAGAAGGGGAACCTCCTCTGCATAATTTTACACCCAGAATCCAACGTGATCTGGGACCATACGCCGTGCTGGGACAACAAAGAGGATGAGTCCAGCAGGGCCTGTCAAATCCACATGTATTTCCTCCTTCCAATTTGCTCTCTGATGCTGCCAGAGGATTTGCCAAAAGGCAGGAAAGTTCATTTGGCCTCACTCAATAAAATCCTTCCGTGGCTCCACCTCACCCTTGGCCAGATGGCAAAGGTCCTTTCTCACCTGACACTCACCTCCATCACTCCTTCCACCTTGTGCCTCTGCCCAGCCCGACTTAGCTACTGACTGTCCTTGGACACCCCAGTCATCACGCCAGTCTCTCCTCCTCCAGATCTTCCTCTATGCCTGCCACCTGGAATTCATTCATTCATTCACTAAATTGTGGATGGGAAAACCTACTGTGAGTCAGGCATTGAGACAAGCATGGGGCAGAGAGTGGGGGAAAATAAGACAGGTGATCCTGAGCTCAGAGGACACCCTTCTGTAGAAGAGTGGTGGCACCTCCTCCCTGTCACGTTCACCTGGAAAACCTTCACCTCTCAAGGTTTTGCTTAAGTGCCCACCCTCTACCTATGAAACCACCCTGACCCTGCTTTCCACCCCCAGGTGGAACTGACAACCGCTTGCTCTTTCACCTCCACTGTGATCAGTGTAGAATTGTCATTGTCACACCTGTGTCACTGTCTCACACTTATGCTCTCATTCACCTTCAGACCCCCAGCACTTTACACAGAGCAGATGGCACATGATACCATCTGAAAATATTTGCAGATGAAATCTTGTCAACCCATGGATGGGAGAATGGAAGGATGGATTGATGGAAAAATGAAGGAGTTCAAATGACCAGTAAGACAAAGCAGAGACAAGACATTCAGATACCTTTCTGCAGCATGTATTCAAGGCCCACCCAAATCTATAAATGGTAACATTATTATTTTTAATAATTAAGTGTTGCTGCCATTGTGATCTATTTTGTCCTGGGAATTTATAAATATTATTTCAAACTTTCCTAACAACTTTACAAGTAAGTATTATTATTATTATCCCTGAAGATACTGAAAATCATAGAGGTTAAGCAACTCTTCCAAAGTCACACAGCTGGTAGGAGGCAATGCTGGGGCTAGAATTCTGGTTTGACTGAATTCAAAGCCACTGCTCTTTCCTCACCACCCTCCCCCACCACCCCCACAATCTGTGTTTGTATCTGGGCTTTAAGGGTCATCCCAGACCCCTACCCAGTGACCTTTGGATGGCTTCTTTCTTAGCCAATGTGAGAACTGTATTTCCTGAAGAGTCCCCCTTCTCTAGCACTAGCCGTTTCAGGGTATGGCTTTGCTAAAACCTGCATTATGGAAATAGATTGTCAATTACCCCAAGTGGCTGTGTAAAAAAAATTACTGCAGCAGTCATGGTGAAAAGAAAACTTTATTTTCACCACTTTCCAGTAAAAGCTAATTCGGAATAACTTCATTTAACAGTTATTTTATGCTGAAATACTGAATACCTTGGGGAGTCCTTTAGGGATTTTAAAATCTCTTTATTTATAAATGATTCATGCTGCATTTTCAGAAAAACCTACAATTAGTGTGGGTAGCACAGAAGCTCCTTAGGGAAAGGTAAAAAAAAAAGAAGAAGAAAAAGAAAATATACGTGTGCATTCTCTGTGCCCTTTTATCCATTATTGTTTTGCAGTGGACTATATAAAGAGAATTGAAGGAAAATGCCAAGGAGATATTTTGTCTAACTTTTTAAATACATGCCCCTTTTGACAGTATTTGTACAGCAGTTGTTTCCGTGATCTGTTCAGCCCACAACATTCTTTTAATGCTCATTTCCACTTGGCACATGGTCTCCAGGCCAGCAGAAGCTTAAAGGAATCAGAGCTACTTCGAGCAGATCGCATCTTAGCAGCATCTAACATGGAGCATCTGAGAGAGAACCATGCTCTCAGGGGTCAGCTCAGTGCCCCAGAGAGACAGCAAGGGAAACACTTCCAGTTCTTGATCTAAAGCTATCCAGGAGCTACCTTAGGAAAAACAGCTCCCAGGTCCCTGATCTTTCTGAGCGTCTCTTTCTTCACTTGGAGGTGCACTATATCCACCTTATGGAGTTCTGCCATTCCACATTCCTGCAATGTCTTATTTGAAGACATCTGCTCTGTGCCATATGTAAGACAGATCCTGGCTTCAGAAGCACACAGTCTGGTGGAGAAGATGGATGTAGAATAGTCGGTGGTGGGCAAGAGGCTATGAGAAGCTCAGTGAGCACAGAGGGACATGGGACCCAGACGTGGAGTCAGGGAAGGCTTGCTGGAGGAAGCAATGATGAAGCCAAAATGTGAGGGGTGAGCAGACACAGACGGAAACAAGGGCTGAAGATAACAGCATGTACAGGAATCTGGAGACCAGAGAGAGTGAGGAACATGCAGGATCCTATAAGCAATTTAGCCCAGTTGGAGAAATTCAGCCTCAGAGGTGGGAAGGTGCTGCCATGGAGCTTTAGAGGATCTGCAAGTTGATGATTTCAATAAGAGGGTTTTGTAAATTCTGAAGCCATAAGGCCCTTCACAATGTAAGTTATTATCTAATGTTATTTTCCTTTTGGACACACTGGGAGAGCGGGGGCAGATCTGACTAGGAGATAGAGCTAGATTTTGCCAGGGTCATTGGCAAAGTGTCTCAATCTTTTTCCAGCTGTTCTCACCTAGTTCATTTATTACGGTGCACTGGATGGATGGGGGTTACCCCATTCGTTCATGCATTCATTTGGATATCAGAGTGTGTGCATAACTCGTATTTTAGCTTTATTGGAAGCAAATACAACTGAACTTAGAGTTGCTGAAAAGCACACACACAAAAAAGAAAAGGAAACAACTTTCCATCTGAGCAACCTGCAGAATCCATGCCCAGCACCCCTCTTCCAGCATCTGGAAGTATCCCCTTCTCATCATTGTCTACGCCTGTCTCTCCTGAGACAGCAAGTACATGGCCGATGCTGGAGAAAGATTGTCTTATGCATTTTCTTGAGTTATGTTCAACGAAATGAGCATTTTTTTTAACCTCTCTTATGTGCCACATAGTGTGAAAGACATAACAGGAAGACAGGCATGAAAGAGACCTCCTGCCCTCAAGAGCGGTTTTAGTGTAGGGAGACTTCGCACGAGGCTGAGACATCCGCATGGAGGAACGTCTGCAGTGGCAGGCACACAGCAATTCAAGGTTCTGAGGTCAGCCCAAGCTGAGGGATACTATCTGAGAGGTCGGTGGGCTCTGGTACTGAGACACAGTCAGCCAGAGTCTGACATTTGCCACCCAGTGTGACCTCAGGCTGGTCACTCAACATCTCTGTGCCTCAGTTTCTTCACCTGTAAAATAAGCATGACAATCCTACAGTCCCCACCGAGTTGTCCTGATGAATTTATTAATAGGTGTAAAGTGCTTTGAAGAGTGCCTGGCACATAGTGAGTGCTCTGAAAAGGTACATTTATCTTACCATCATGATCATGATCGTCACTGAGCAGACACAAAAGGCACTTACTCTTAATTGCCACACTCTACACTCTCCCATCCTGAATGAAAAGAGCAGATATTAACTGGTCACTGGAGTGAATGGATAATGGGTAGGTTCAAGATAAATTCAAAAGAGACAAAGAGAGCTGGAGTTGTCTAAGCATCTCACCAAGATCCCAAGGGGAAACATGGCACTTGAAACAATATCTTTACTGTGTGATAAATTTCCAGACTTCTTTTGTGTATGTTGTGACATTGGAGCCTTAAGCCACTCAGGAAGAGGTGCATGAAAGGGTCATTACCTCTGCTTTGTAGATGAGCAAACCTGGAAAAGCAAATTGTTGGCCTAGGGTCCTCCAGTTTGTAAGTGGCAGGAAAGGGACTCAAATCCAGTGTCCTGAATCCAAGCAAGATGGTTTTGCTCTTCCACTTGGCTGCTTTCTCCCTGCTATAAACTAAATAAGTAACCCTGCCCTCAAGAATTTATCTATTGAAACCTAATGCCCAATGTGATAATATTGGGAGGTGGGGCCTTTGAGAGGTCTTAAGGTCATGAGGATGGATCCTTCACAAATGGGATTAGTGCTCTTATAAAAGAGGCCCCACCAAGTGGCCTCACCCTTCTATCATGTGAGGATTCAGCGAGAAGATGGCCATTTTCGAATCTGAATTTAGGCCCTCACCAAGAACTGGATGTGCTGGCACCTTGATTTTTGGACTTCTGGCCTCCAGAACTGTGGGAAATACATTTCTGATGTTTATAAGCTTCCCGGTCTATGGTATTTTGTGATAGCAGCCCAAATGGACTAAAACACTCCCCATTGAGGTTTAGAATCCTGATGAAGTTGTTTCTTTGGAGAAAGTGAAACTACAGATGTGAGACCTGGATGTGAACTCGGGTGACAGCAAGGGAGATGTGCAGCCAACAAATGTGCTTCGGCCTCTTCACGGTGACCTGGCAATTGGTGCAAGAGGGTATCCATAATTCATGATCCTGTTCCCCATACAAAACTAACTCAAAATGGATCATAGGTCTACATGTAAAACTTAAAATTATAATGCTTCTAGGAAAAACATAAAATGGGAAAATTGCTGTAGACTTGGATTAGGCAAAGATTTCTTAGTTACAAGACCAAAAGCATCATCCATAAAAGAAAAAAAATGATACAGCGGATTTCATTAAGATCAAGAACTTCTCTTCCTCCAAACACACAGTTAAGAGAATGAAAAGACAAACCACAGACTAGGTAAGAATGTGCAAATCATGTATCTGATAAAGGGCTGGTATCCAAAATATATGAGGAACTCTCAATACTCAACAATAAGAAAACCAACAACTCATCTTCAAAGAAAATGAGATGGACCAAAGACCTTAGCAGGTGTCTCACCTAAAAAGATACACAGGTGTCAAATAAGCAAATGAAAAGATTCTGCATATCTTATATCAGCAAGGAAATGCAAATTAAAACAACAATGAGATACCACTGCACACCAATTCGTGGCCAAAATTCAAAGCACTAATAACATCTCATGCTGGCAACGAAGTGGAGCAACACAAACTCTCACTCATGTTCTTGAGAATAGAAAATAGTACAGCCACTTTGGATGACAGTTTGGAAGTTTCTTACAAAACTAAACATACTCTAACCATATTATCCAGCAATCGTTGTTCTTTGGTATTTACCCAAAGGTGTTGAAAATTTACATCCACAGAAACACCTGTACACAGATGTTAGTACCTTTGTTCTTAATTTCCACAATTTGGAAGCAACCAAGATGTCTTTCAGTAGATGACTGGGTCAACAAAATGTGGTACATTCAGAAAATGTCATATTATTCAGTGTTAAGAAATATGCTCTCAAGTCATGGAAAGACATGGAGGAATCTTAGATGCATGTTACTAAGTGAAAGAAGCCAATATGAAAAGGTTATGTACTGTGTGATTACAACTATATGATACTCTGGAAAAGACAAAAATATAGAGTCAGAAAAACAATCAGTGGTTTCCAGGGGTAAGTGAGGAGGGAAAGATGAACCAGCAGAGCATGGGGATTTTCAAGCAGTGAAACTACACTGTACTATGCTATAAGGGTGGATGCATGTCATCATGCGTTTGTCCAAACCCATGGAATGCACAACTCCAAAAGTGACCTGATATAAACTATGGACTTTGGGTGATAATGACGGCCAGTGCAGGTTTATCAACTGTAACAAGTATACCGCTGGTGGAGGATGTCGATAATAGGGGAAGCTATGAATGTGCGGAGGCAGGGAGTATATGGGAAAGCTCTGCACTTTCCACTCACTTTTGCTGTGAACATAAAACTGTTCTAAAAAGTATAGTCCATTCGAAAAATGAGCACAGAATGTGATCAGACATTTCACCTAATAGAAATAAAAACAAACACAAGAAAAGATACTCAATACCATTGGTCAATAGGGAAATGCGAATCAAACCCAGAAGGAAATACCACTATGCGCCTGTATGAATGACTAAAACCAAGCAGGGAAATGACAATAGCACATGCTGGCAAGGATGTGGAGTAAGTGGAATTCTCCTGTTTCTGGCGGGACTGCAAAACAGTACTCAGGAAAACAGTCACTCTGGAAAACAATTTGACAGCTTCCTGTAAAAGGAGATCAGCTAACAAAAACATCCTATAAAGTTAAACATACATTTACCACACCACTGAAGGAGCCAATTCCCAAGTATTTATCCAAATAAAATGCAAATCTATGTTCATGTAAAAACGTGTAGGAGAATATGTGCAGCAACTTTACTTATAACCACAAAAACTGGAAACAACCCAGATGTCTCTCAACTGGGGATTAAATAAACTGGGGTACATCCATGCATTGGAATACTATTTGAGCTGGTTTGGCTGTGTCCCCACCCAAATCTCATCTTGAATTGTAGTCTCCATGATCCCCATAGTCCCCATTTGTCAAGGGAAAGACCAGGTGGCGGTGATTGGATCATGGGGGCGGTCTCCCCCATGTTCTTCTCATGATAGTGAATGAGTTCTCACGAGATCTGACAGTTTTATAAGTGTTCCGTAGTTCGTCCTGCGATCATTCTCCTTCCTGCTGCCTTATGAAAAAGGCACCTTCTCCATGATTGTAAGTTTCCTGAGTCCTCCTCAACCATGTGGAACTGTGAATCATCCGAACCTCTTTCCCTTTGAAATTACCCAGTCTTACATTGTTCTTTTATAGCAGTGTGAGAACAAACTCATAGCTATTGATCAATAAACAGAAAAAAAAAAACCAAACTACATATACATAACAACGTAGACGAAATCTCAAAGTCATCATGCCAAGTGAAATAGGCCTGACTCAAAAGACAAAGCTCTATATGAGTTCATATGTACTGAATTCTTGAAAAGGCAAAATTATAAGGGCAGTATATGTAGCAGAGGGTGTTGGGACTGGCCAGGGAGGGGAGGTTTGGCAATGAAGGGGCACAGTAATATTCCTTTACATGATGGAATTGTTCCATATCTTAAGCGTGGGGGAGTCATACACTGTAATCATTGTCAAAACTCCTGGAACTATACATTAGAAAGAATAAATCCTACTTACATAATTATACCTTACTGTTGAAAGGGGAAAGATGAAATCATTATTCATTTTTTTAAAAATCCATAGAAAGATACAAAATCACTCCTTTAATAAAAGAGCTCTTCCTTCATAGAAGGGAACTAAGCAATTCTTTGAACATCACAATCTTTTGTTTTTAATATTACAATTAATATTGTAGGAAAACAAT
Source organism: Cacajao melanocephalus (assembly GCA_963573385.1). Lineage (NCBI taxonomy): Eukaryota > Metazoa > Chordata > Mammalia > Primates > Pitheciidae > Cacajao > Cacajao melanocephalus. The sequence goes on from CAUYLG010028824.1 coordinate 56,444, forward strand.
AATTTGTATGGGGACTCAAAAAATGCATTAATGTGATGTTGAATTTAAATTTTTATAAGGAAGGGAGCGTTCTAAATATTTTTCTGGCACCCACGATGTGCCTGCAGAGTGATGGGTGCTTTCTGCACTGTGCCTTGGCTAAATTGCAGGAATGGAAGTGAGGTAGTCACTTGAGCAAACTTTCTGTTCCTTGTTTTCTAAGTTTTGTTCCCCAAAACTTCCTTGTCAGAGAGCAGCATAATGCTGAAGCTTCTTCTCCTCCTTCCCCCTCCCCACAAAAAAGTTCATAATTCAGTCAATCAAGTGGTCTACGTGACAGAAAACTCCAGGTTGACTGATTTTTTTCCTCCTAAACTGACAGAATCAATTGGTGATTTATTTATTTACTTACTAATAATTTATATCCTGTCTCCTTCCAAAAAGAATTTGAGTGCCTCGCTGGATGTCTTGGCATTACCTCCAAAAAGTGTAAGCATCTCAGGGAAGGAAATAACCACTGGAGAAGTGGTCTTTGGTTTCATTGCAGATTCTGTGGAGTCATACAGCAATGCTTAATGAGCCCATTACTGCAGAATATGAATAATAGGGAGTCCAACCTGGCTGCTATGTTAAAGTGGGATATTAGATCTAAAACCACCTCCACAAGGTTGTCTGCACAGGGGAGGGGAGGTGATCTACTAGGTAATTGGACTCAAAGACTTGACACATTGGAGAAATAGGAGCTTTCTTCCCTGAGCAAGTCCATTAGGCTAAGAAGGAGCTACCAGCCATTAAAGGTGATTTATGGACCAGCACTTCACATGGAGAGTTTCAGCAACCAGGCAAGGTAGGCATTAGGACTCTGAAAAATCAGAGAGGGCTCAGAGATGGTATGTAACCTGCCAAGGTTCGCAGAGCTGATAAGAAGTCAGTCTGGGACCTTGAATCCAGGTCTTCTGGAATCCAGAGCCCGTGCTTCCCCACTTCCCTAAGTTGCCTCTGGGCTTTTGAGCCCAATCAACTTGTCTGGCACTGGCTCCCTGTAATGATCTCATTTATTAAGATAGTTTGACATCCTTTGCTCAGTTTTGGACACTGCTTCAAAAAATGTTTGCCATCCCTGCTATGGGTTAGGATAATCTCAGATACAAGTAACAGCAAGTCCAAATTCAAACTGGCTTCAACAATGAGATGATTGATTAGCCCCTAGCAGTGGAGGACCAGAGGCAGGGCAGGTTCCAGGCACCATATGTTAGAAGATCTGCTTTGCTGCTCCAAGATTCCCTCTGCTTGGCCCTTTTCCATGAGTGTGTTTCTTACTTGGGAAGGAAGGAACCAGAATGCAACAGTTGTAGGGATTTCTCCAAAGAAGCAATGGGCCCATCTCCCTAATCTCCAGAGAGCCTCTCTTAAAAGCTCCAGCTGTCATCGCCTCCAGACTCATTGGCCAGGGATGAGCTACACATACATTGCCAGTTTATATCCCCATTCTTAAACCATCACCGGCAGGGTGGGGGATGACCATGGATGCTGTAGGAGAAACTTGGTAGATGTTTTCTAATCCATTATCCCCTCTAGGAGAAAACAGTCATTTTCGGAACCCAGGAAGACTGCCTTTCCAAGCCTCTCTTACCATTCAGATTGGACCGTGGAACCAGCTTCTATAAATAGAATGTGAGAAAGTGATGCCACTTCCAGTCCATAAAATGATTTCTGTGGTCCTCCGTACTCGCTTTCATCAGCAGCTGAATGCAAAGGACTCAGTGTAGGCCTTAAAAGACGACAGCACAGTAGAGAAGTAGAGATCTGAGTTCCTAAATCACTTTATAAGAGGCCAAATGCTGGTCTAATCACATAAAGGTATTGTATCGAGCCACTCAAATTTTAGGGTTATTTGTTCCTATAGCTAGCACTAATTGCCCTAACTAATCTAGGTGGCTTCAACTAATCAGCTGGGGCAGAATAGAAGTTTGGGAGTCAGCCATAAAAACCACTCTGTAGCCAGGCATGGTGGCTCACACCTGTCCGAAGCAGGCGGATCACAAGGTCAGGAGTTCAAGACCAGCCTGACCAACATGGTGAAACCCCGTCTCTACTAAAAGTACAAAAATTAGCCGGGTGTGGTAGTGTGTGCCTATAATCCCAGCTACTCAGGAGGCTGAGGCAGGAGAATTGCTTGAATCCAGGAGGCGGAGGTTGCAGTGAGTGGAGATCATGCCACTGCACTCCAGCCTGGGTGACAGAGTGAGACTCCATCTCAAAAAAACAAAATAAAACAAAACACTCTATAGCAAGTCATGTGCTTCACACATGGTAGGGAAGCCTTGTGTTCAGGATCTCCCATGGCCAGGGAGATGGAAGAACGATATTAGCCAGCTGCTTTGAAAGTTCAACAAGTTTAACAACGACAGGACAGCTTTAGAGACAAACTGTAGTCTCTGTATGACCTTGGACAAGTCATTCCCAAACTGGAGGCCTCCATTTCTCCAGGAGAACATGATATCTATACTCTCTCCAGGCTCTGAGACTCAGTGGGTCAGGGCAGCTCCTTGGGTTTGGTGCTGTTGAAGCAACACATAGGGTAGCCTGGAAAAGGGTCATTTTCAGAACCAAGGCTGGGGCACCCACTCTGGAAAATCTGCAGCAAGTAGCTCCAGGCCACCCAGCAGCCTTGGGACAGGCACATCTGTGAGTGTTGATCCCCAGGGTGGGCTCTTTTCTCACTGAAACCATTAACCCAGTGTATTTGATGTAATTCCTACAAAACATGATTTTTATAACTCTGATCAGGGAGCCAATTAATATAACCATTATTTATTGTGACTGCCTAGGCATAAAAACCCCACAAATCAAAATGATTCCCCAAATCCACTTGGATCCCCACATTGCTAAGTCACATCCATTATGCTGCTTTATCGTCACATTTGTATTTTTTATTATTAATGCTATCAATACAATATTTATTCACCATGAAATAGCCTTCCACTTAGGAGGGAAATATGTGTACTTGTAAGTGCTCCTAATCACACCAAGCTCTGCACACAGTGGTTGGCAGATTGATGATGACTGGGATGCACAGTTTTTGAATAACAGTAATGATCTCCAGTTACTGAAATCCTACTAAGTACCAGGCTATGCCTTCTATTCATTATCTCTTTAACCTGATCAATAACCATGTCTTTCTCAACTCCATTCTACAGAAGGACGTAATGAGGCTCAAGAAGGTGAGATAACTTCCCAAATATTCCACAGTCAGTGAAGAGCTGAGTCTTTCACCCAAGGACTCCCTGCTTTCACACAATTGCCCAAGTGCCTTCTAGGATTGATGGCGGGGGCGGGCTGGGGGGGAAGCCCAAAGCCAAGCATTCAAGATTGAAACCAAAAACAAACAAACAAACGTATCATTCACTTTAATTGTGTCTCTTTCCTCACATATTCTTCACCCAGAAATTGCCAAAGTATCCATTTCACTTTCATGTGAACTGATGCAGGAATCTGGATTACAAAGGCAGTGCTCTTTTCTCACTGAAACCATTACTCCAATGTATTTGATGCAATTCCTACAAAACATGATTTTTATCACCTACACTTTGCACATTTTGGAGAACTTCCCCCTCAGTGATCTCAGGCCACATTTGATGACACCAGCACAGGTTACCTTAAAAAAGTGTCTTTCTCCCTTCCAGGGAGCAATAAAGGCAGCATGCGCCATGTTGCTCTGCAAGTTCTCAAGAATTAGCAGCATTTGAACCGACAATTTCTTGGTATCATTCCACTTCACCACTCCCCACACCTCAGCCCTGCCCACAGCCAACCTCTCCAGCCATAACCACCTCCAGGCAGCATGAAGAGTGTTGACAGTGCTAGGTGACAGCAGGAAACAAAACATAAGCCAACGACGACGAGGGTTACCAGGTAACATACAGGATGCCCAGTTAGATTTGAATTTCAGATAAACAAACATGGTTTTTGCATAACTATGTCCCCAGTAAGACAGGAATTCACATTTAACCAAGCATCCTGTATTTTTATTCGCTCAATCTGGCAACCGTATCAACAACGTTAGAGAGAAAACTTCTACTCTCTCTGCTAAAGTTCCTTTTTTTTCTCTTGGCCCCTTTCTGCACCACTACCAGGCCTCAAAGAAAGGAAAGTGGCTAATGTGCTGAGTCAGACCCCAGGACGTCTCTGGTCCGAGCTTCATCAGCCAGTAGAGTTCCTCTGTTGCCATGGCCAGCATGTACACACACGCTTCCCTCCGGCACTTCTACTCGTCAGGGGCGAAGCTGGGTTTTTTTTTACCCTGTTCCAACTCTGCTCTCCGACACCTGGGTAGGGGAAGCAGGCAGGCCATCCCTTGCTCACACAGCCATCTTGGACTAGGAAGGGCATGGGAAGCAAAGGTTTTGAGCCTCCTCTGCAGCGTCTGATTGCTCTGTCAGTGGGCCTGGCACAGGCGATGTAGCAGGATTTACCATTTGGCACCTGTGGAGATGGATCAATCCCTCCTCCAAAACCTCCTCGTGGAGAAAGAGTGAGGAATGAACCAGGCCTGAGCTCCGCAGAGCCCAGCTGTCCAGTGACCTGCAAAGGGGCAGTACTCTGCCCAGAATTCTGCAGCCAGCAGGGTTTACCCTGCTGGAGCGAAGTAAGCCCCATTCCACGGAGGGAGGGGAGCTAGGAGAAGGGAGGATTCCATAGGCAAGGAACATCCCTTTCTGTTAGTTTAGCTAGCAGACCCCGTTCTTATCTTAGCTCTGTGGGGTGCCCTTACATGGAGCCCACAGGCAGATAAGGGCAGAGCCCCACCATGCGTCAGGACCTTCTGGAGAAGGCTCCAAGAGGTAGAGAAGTAGCTCCTTGCTTCTTCTTGCAACATACAGGGCATGGTGTTTCCACTGCAGAACCTCAAACAGCCTGATACAGAGCAACATGCACAAGGCTCTGATTTTCTCTGGAGAGTGGACCGCGTGGACAAGATCAATAATCAATGCTTACTGGGGCCAACAGTTAGTGGGGCTGATATAACAAACCTGTAAATAACTCTCTTCTGTTCTCTTCCTAAAACCCAACCTAGACCAGCACCAACCAGCTTTTTTCACACTAGTGAATGGGTTATTCCTACAGATGAGTTCATTGACATAAGGTCACCGACTTCCTTAAAGAGCATGTGTCCTTGCCATTATTTTCAATGAGGGACCAATGAGTGAGCTACTTGAAATCTGATCCTAGACTTCAGACAACAGCCCAGAGCTTACAGGCATGGATCAGCCTACAGCAGCATTCCACCTATGCTCTCTGATAGCATCTGACCAAACCCCCCCTCACTCTGTACAGGGGCAAGGCTCTGTGCTGTTCATTTTCTCTCTCTCTCTCTCTCTCTCCTTTTTTAATGCCAATGAAATTTCTTTTTTTTTTTTTATTTTACTTTAGGTTCTGGGGTACATGTGCAGGTCATGCAGGGTTGTTGCATAGGTGCATACATAACCAGGTTTTGCTGCCTCTATTCCCCCTTCATCTATATCCAGCATTTCTCCCCATGTTATCCTTCCCCACACTCCTCACCCTCTGCTGTCCCTCCCTTAGCCCCCCAACCACTGCCCCCAGTGTGTGATGCTCCTCTCCCTGAGTCCACATGTTCTCATTGTTCAACACCCGCCTATGAGTGAAAACATGCAGTGTTTGGTTTTCTGTTCTTGTGTCAGTTTGCTGAGAATGATGGTTTCTAGATGCATCCATGTCTCTACAAAGGACACAAACACATCGTTTTTTATGGCTGCATAGTATTCCATGGTGTATATGTGCCACATTTTCTTTGTCCAGTCTATCATTGATGGGCGTTTGGGTTGGTTCCAGGTCTTTGCTATCGTAAACAGTGCCGCAACAAACATACATGTACATGTGTCTTTACAATAGAGTGTTTATCATCCTTTGGGTATATACCCAGTAATGGGATTGCTGGATCAAATGGAATTTCTATTTCTAGATCCTTGAGGTCACACTGTCTTCCATAATGGTTGAACTAATTTACAGTCCCACCAACAGTGTAAAAGTGTTCCTTTTCCTCCACATCCTCTCCAGCATCTGTTGTCTCCAGATTTTTTAATGATTGCCATTCTAACTGGCATGAGATGGTATCTCAGTGTGGTTTTGATTTGCATTTCTCTAATGACAGTGATGATGAGCATTTTTTCATATGTTTGTTGGCCTCATATATGTCTTCTTTTGAAAAGTGTCTGTTCATACCCTTCACCCATTTTCGAATGGGTTTGTTTGTTTTATTTCTTTTATCTGTTTTAGTTCTTTGTAGAGTCTGGATATTAGCCTTTTGTCAGATGGGTAGATTGCAAAAAATTGTTTCCCATTCTGTTAGTTGCTGGTTCACTCTAATGATTGTTTCTTTTGCTGTGCAGAAGCTTTTAAGTTTAATTAGATCCCATTTGTCTATTTTGGCTTTTGTTGACAATGCTTTTGGTGTTTTAGTCATGAAGTCCTTGCCTGTGCCTATGTCGTAGATGGTATTGCCTAGGTTTTCTTCTAGGGTTTTTATG
>CAUYLG010028825.1:0-72174 GCA_963573385.1 Cacajao melanocephalus
TTTGGTACCAGTACCATGCTGTTTTGATTACTGTAGCCTTGTAGTATAGTTTGAAGTCAGGTAGTGTGATGCCTCCAGCTTTGTTCTTTTTGCTTAGGATTGTCTTGGCTATGCGGGCTCTCTTTTGGTTCCATATGAAGTTTAAGGTAGTTTTTTCCAGTTCTGTGCAGAAGGTCAATGGTAGCTTGATGGGGATAGCACTGAATCTATAAATTACTTTGGGCAGTATGGCCATTTTCACGATATTGATTCTTCCTAACCATGAGCATGGAATGTTTTCCTATCTGTTTGTGTCCTCTCTTATTTCCTTGAGCAGTGGTTTGTAGTTCTTGAACAGGTCCATCATGTCCTTTGTTAGTTGTATTCCTAGGTATTTTATTCTCTTTGTAGCAATTGTGAATGGGAGTTCAATCATGATTTGGCTCTCTGTCTGTTATTGGTGTATAGGAATGCTTGTGATTTTTGCACATTGATTTTGTATCTTGAGACTTTGCTGAAGTTGCTTATCATCTTAAGGAGATTTTGGGCTGAGATGATGGGGTCTTCTAAATATACAATTATGTCCTCTGCAAATAGAGACAATCTGACTTCCTCCTTTCCTATTTGAATACCCTTTATTTCTTTTTCTTGCCTGAATGCTCTGGCTAAAACTTCCAATACTATGTGGAATAGGAATCGTGAGAGAGGGCACCCTTGTCTAGTGCCAGTTTTCAAAGGGAATGCTTCGAGTTTTTGCCCATTCAGTATGATATTGGCTGTGCATTTGTCATAAATAGCTTTTATTATTTTGAGATATGTTCCACCAATACCTAGTTTATTGAGAGTTTTTAGCATAAAGGGCTGTTGAATTTTGTCAAAGGCCTTCTCTGCATCTATTGAGATAATCATGTGGTTTTTGTCTTTGGTTCTGTTTATGTGACGGATTATGTTTATAGATTTGCATATGTTGACCCAGCCTTGCATCCCCAGGATGAAGCCTACTTGATGGTGATGGATAAGCTTTACCAACAAAAGTCCAGGTCCAGATGGGTTCACAGCCAAATCTACTAAACGTGCAAAGAGAAACTGGTACCATTCCTTCTGAAACTATTCCAAACAATAGAAAAAGAGGGAATCCTCCCCAACTCATTTTATGAGACCAACATCATCCTGATACCAAAACCTAGCAGAGACACAACTAAAAAACAAAGTTTCAGGCCAATTTCCATGATGAACATCGATACAAAAATCTTCAAAAAAGTACTGGCAAACTGAATGCAACAGCACATCAAAAAGCTTATCCATCACGATCAAGTAGGCTCCATCCCGCGCCTGGCCATTTTTTCCCATTTCTTTATCTTGCCTTCCAGGGTAGTTGTTTCTTCAGCCATGTACCACAATTTATTCATCCATTCATTACATCAGTGATTCTGCCAATAGTGCTCACCACAAGACTTCTTTTTTAACAGCCTCCAAATAAATGAAGCACCAGTCTCCTTTACCCAGTCAGAATGGTGAATGCAGTGTTCTTATTTCAGGCACCCATTTCCTGAGAAGCTAATGCAGTCACGGCATTTATGTCCCTTATTAACTTCAGCTTGGTATTAGCCTGTAGTTCATTTCCTCGTATTTTGAAAGAATAATGGTTTTTCTCTATATTCTCTCTATCTATGCATATATTATGAAACAGACTTAGAATTAGGACATGTTTCTGTAGATTTCCCTAGATTTCACAGCAAATAATAGTGAGATTTTTCCCCCTAAAAACTACCTTAGGTAGAAAACAGACAGACATGCAAGAACAGAAAAGTGATTAGGTCTATATTGAATGAGAATATTTAGTTCTTCCTTGAGAACTATTACGTGTATTTGATAAATATTGGTTAAATGGAAGTTTAAAAAATAAAAGAAATAAAAGTTAAATAATGAGTTAAAGACTAAAAAAATGAGTATGAGGTAAAGGATTTTGGATTAATTATGAGGGAATTATTGAGAGTACATTGTCTTCTGTCTGAATATTCATTCCTCCATCTCATGAGGGTCACAACATTAGAAGATTTTTAACATTATTATTTATGTGTCCACCCTTTGTTCCAGCTGCTTGCTCTATCAGATGAGAAACAGAAACACTTTAGCAATTTTTTTAAAAAAAACTTTTTATGAAAAATAAGTTGACTGGGTGCAGTGGCTCACACCTGTAATCCCAGCACTTTGGGAGGCCAAGGTGGGTGGATCACAAGGTCAAGAGATCGAGACCCTCCTGGCCAACATGGTGAAACCTCCTCTCTACTAAAAATACAAAAATTAGCTGGGCATGGTGGTGCACACCTATAGTCCCAGGAACTCAGGAGGCTGAGGCAGGAGAATCACTTCAACCTGGGAGGCAGAGGTTGCAGTCAGCAAAGATCACGCCACTGTACTCCAGCCTGGTGACAGAGCAAGACTCCGTCTCAACAGAAAAAAAAAAAGAAAGAAAGAAAGAAATATAAGTCACAATCTCACCACTAAGGCGTGCCTAACCCCTTACAGACTTCTAGATACAACCCAGGTCCCGCTGTATGCCAGCTTGGTGTTTCACACTCAGATTTCTTACGTCCAATAAATCCTGTTTTAAGATTATGTTAGCCAGAATCAGTTTCTGTCACTTGCAATCAAAAAAACATAATAAAGAATGCCCTCCTTTTCTTTCCTTCTATCAAAAATTTTCAAAGATACATTTAAAAAAAAAAGAATGCCTTCTTCAGCCCCCACACAGCTAAGATTTATGCACCCAGGGAAACTCAGAAGCTTCTGAAAATAAACAGCAGGTTTAAGATCCTTGTCTGGACTCTAGTTTCTTTTGAAATAAATACAATTCCAGTGCCATTCTCCAAGATGACTGCCACTTGAAAAGTTAACTTCCTTAATAATTCCTGTGTCTTTAAGTACTGCTTCATGAAAATTACTATATGCTTCTTTTAAAAATGAACATGAGATTGGCAAAATGTTGGCAAGTTGGATGGTGGTTATATGGCGATTATTCCACTTTTCTACCTTTATGTGTGTTTGAAATATCCATAATAAAAAGTTTAAATGTTGTCAAGCCAAAGGCTTTTATTATTTTGTATTTTCTTTCCACTGGGAAGCCAGGTGTTACTTTGTGTGGTCCCACATGCTATTAGCAGCCTCCTCACCCCACATAAGTGTAGTTTTCTTTCTTTGAGAGCCTGTAACTGCATTTGGCACTTCCTTAATCCCCACTGAGTAAATTCACTCCAGGAATCATTTATTGAGTGTCTTAGGCCATTCAGGCTGCTATAACAAAATTCTGTAAACTGGGTAGCTTATCATCAACAGAAATTGATTACAGCTCTGGAGGCTGGGAAGTATAAGTGCAAGGCATCAGCAGATCCAGTGTCTGGTGAGTGCCTGAGTTCTGGTTCACAGATGGTGCCTTCTTGCTGTGTCCTCACATGGTGGAAGGAGTGAGCTAGCTCTCTGAGATATCCTTGATAAGAGTACGAATCCCATTCAGAGGGCTCTCCTCATGACCTAACCACCTCCCAAAAGCTCTACTTCCAAATAATTCACCTTAGAAGTGAGGATTTCAACATAGGGGTTTGTGGGGGACACAAAGATTCATACCATAGCACTAAGCTATGCAGATTTTACTGTAGATTGCATAAAAGAGAAGGTCTATATCGTAAGCCTAATTAAATTTCCCAGTAGGCATTTCTATCCTCCTGAAAGTTTACCTCCTGCAGCAAGCCAACCACAGTGTCCCCACTTGCGTTTCTTTGATTCTTTCTTTCTTTAAAGAAAAAAAAGAGAGACAATGTCTTGCTATGTTGCCCAGGCTGGTCTCAAACTCCTGGCCTCAAAGAATCTTTCTGCCTCAGCATCCTGAGTAGCTCGGATTATAGGCATGAGCCACTGTGCCTGGTTCCACTTCCTTCCTTACACAGAGTAATTTAGCTCCACCTTAGCTTTCTAGTCCTAGGAACTACATCCCCAAAGGTGTTGAATATCTACACTTTAAAGTAAATTTTGGCCAGGCATGATAGTCCACGTCTGTAATCCCAGTACTTTGAGAGGCTGAGGTGCAAGAATCACTTGAGCCCAGGAATTCAAGACCACCCTGGACAACATAGCAAGATCCTGGCTCTACAAGAAATAAAAATAAAAAATTAGCCAGGCAAGGTGGCATGCACCTGTAGTCCCAGCTACTTGAGAGGCTAAAGTGGGAGAATCACACTTGAGCCCAGGAAGTCAAGGCTGCAGTGAGCTATGATTGTGCCACTGCACTCCAGCCTGGGCAACAGAGTGAGACTGCATCTCAGGGGGAAAAAAAGACAACTTTGATCTAGCTAAAAACAGTTATAATTTTAGCTTCATTCTTTCACTCTTGATATGCTTTATTCTGTGCATTCCAAATGCCTCCGGCTCCCATACACCAGGCTACTTCCCTCAAATCAAAATTCTCCTTAAATTCTACTTCACACTAGAGGTAAACCGCTAGAATAATTGGGAGTGGGGGAAGAAGGACATAAAGAAGACTCACAGATTCACGAAGCAAAGAATAGCAGAGGATAATTCATCTCGCCTTTAGGGTTCGGAATGATTATTCATACATCTCACCTCCCATGGTTACCTATTGCCGCTTAGTGGCTTAAACAATATCATTTATTCTGCTCAAGAATCTACATTTCAAGCATGACACCTTGTCTCTGCTCATGCAATGTGAACTGGGGCAGCTCAAATATGGGCCGATCTCCTTTCAAGATGATTCACTCACATGGCTACTTGGTGCTGACTGTTGGCTGGGGGCTCAGCCCGGGCTTGAGCCAGGGGGCCTTGGTCCCTCTCCACATGAGCCTCTGTACAGGATACTTGCTCTTCCTGTATGAGGCTAGGTTTTTGGAGCAAGCATATTAAGAGAACAATATTGAAGTGCATGATGTTTTTATGATCTAGCTTCAGAAGTCATCTAGCATCAGCTCCACTGAACTCTCCTGGTTGAGGCAGTTGCAAAGGCCCACCCAGGTTCAAGGGCTGTTCTTGAAGAGTATACGGGACAGAAGACATTGTTGCAGCTGTCTTTGGCCATGGATGCCACAGGCTTTCTGCATCTCTCAGCCATCTTTGGCACATCTATCTGCCGCAGATGCCATAAGGCTCTATGCATCTCTTGGGATGAGAGAGGCAAATCACCTGTTCCTAATAAAGCATCTCTAGGAGGGTTGCAGAAGTGATGGCCAGAGGCCCAACTCAGATTATCAATTATGATGGCATAAATTCTGTTTACCAGCTAAGTCTTTCTGGTGACTTTAACAAGGTTCTCAGAACCTTAAGTGTGATTGAAATTTGTAATAATAGCGGATTCCTCCAGAGATTCTGACTCAGATCTGTGGTAGGATCCAGGCCTCTGAATCTTAATAAGGATCGCAAGTATTTCTGAAGCAGGTGGTCCTCCTACTATGAGACCAGTATGTTTCCCTGTAGGTGATAATTGAAGGAGCTCTAGTCCAATAATACAAATGGACCATACTTAGAGGCTACAAGTAGAGCTCCTGAATTAATGAGAAAGGGAATTGACATTCTAACGTACCCTGTGTTTCCTGCCTTCTCCTTTCCACTTTATTTTCCCTTTTCCATTTCTGCCCTAATTCCCGCATTCTGGCAACCTGGTACCCTCTATAGGGACACGGTCTCTCTTCAGTCTTGGGAGCAGAGCATTTCTCATTATAACAAGTAACTCAGAATTCCAGCAATTCTATTTCCCTGTTCATCTTTCTAATTTTCTCCATCCTCTACAGAATGTTAATGTTTTCATAGGCCATTTCCACTACAGCAGCTGGTTTTCGCTCTGGAATTCTTAGGTCTTCTTTTGGGGAAAGTGTTGTTTCAGCATCTTCCAGTGAAAAACACCTTTCACATGACTTCCGAGTAATCTCACTGTCATCCTAAATCCTGATTTAATGTCCCCTCAAATCTTGTTTTTGTTGGGCAAAGTGGCTCACACCTACAATCCCAGCACTTTGGGAAGGCCAGGTCAGGAGAATTGCTTGAATCCAGGAGTTTGAAACCAGCCTGGGCAACATAGTGAGACTCTGTGTATGAGACTGCTCTCATGCTGCTATGAAGAAATACCCAAGATGGGTACTTTATAAAGGAAAGCGGTTTAATTGATTCATAGTTCCACATGGCTAGGGAGGCCTCAGGAAACTTACAACCATGGTGGAAGGCACCTCTTCAATGGGTCGCAGGAGAGAGAATGAGAGCCAAGTGAATGGGGAAGCCCCTTATAAAACCATCAGATCTTGTGAGAACTCACTCACTATCATACGAGCAGTATGGGGAAAACCGCCACCATAATTCAATTATCTCCACCTGGTTCCACCCTTGACATGTGTGGCTTATTGCAATTCAAGATGAGATTTGGATGGGGACACATAGCCAAACCATTTCTGTCTCTACGACTTTTTTTTTATTAGCAAGAGTGGTATCGCACGCCTGTGGTCCCAGCTACTCAGAAGGCTGAGGTGGGAGGGGCACTTGAGTCAGGCATGTCAAGGCTGCAGTGAGCTCTGATCAAACCACTGCACTCCAGCCTGGGTGACAAAGTGAGACCCTGTCTCAAACAAACAAAAATCTTTTTTTTTTTTATGTTTTCTTCTCTGGCTCTATTGTAACATCTTTTTCTGTGGTGGCAGAAATATTCTATGCTGCACAGATTCCCATGCAGCACGGGTGCTGCCTGACTCACTCCTGGTATTCAACTCCACTACTCTTTGATTTTCCATGCAGGACCAGGACTCTGCGTGTGTGTGTGTGTGTTTGTGTGTGTGTGTGTGTGTGTGTGTGTGTTTTAAATTTAACCTGTTTACTAAACTAGTTTAGTTCCTCCTCTATCACATGCAAAGCTAAGCCACTGGCTAAATCACATTTTTCTTCATTTTCTTTCCTTTTTCCATAGCTCATGTATTGACTGCAACATCAAAACCTATTATTATAAAGCTGAAAAATTGAACCCAACTATTTCTCCATATTTTCTGTGGTTTTTTTGAGGGGAGGGGCAGGGGGGGTTATTAAAGCCTAAGCAATAATTTTAGAATTTAAAGAGATAAATAGCATTTGAATTAGGTAATTTATGACTGTAGTTGGCTTAAAAAGCCTAATGAGACCAGAGTGGATGAAAGAAAGAAAAATTTCCTACACATCTATAGGGAAACATCCAAGCTTCAACAGGAGACATAAAATTATGTTTTGTATTTTGTTCCCCTAAATATTCAAAAAATTAAGAAATTCTTTTTATTTTTACTTTTTTTTTGAGACAGAGTCTCCCAGGCTGGAATACAATAGCATGATCTTGGCTCACTGTAGCCTCTGCCTCCTGGGTTAAAGCAATTCTCCTGCCTCAGCCTCCCAAGTAGCTGGGATTACAGGTGCCCACCACCATACCCGACTGATTTTTGTATTTTTAGTAGAGATGGGTTTTCACCATGTTTGTCAGGCTGGTGGTCTCAGACTCCTGACCTTAGGTGATCTGCCTGCCTCAGTCTCCCAAAGTGCTGGGATTACAGGCATGAGCCACCCCGCCCAGCAGCACAGCAGATTTTACAGGCAGGCTTGAGGAATCAGTGTCTGATTTACATAGGGCCCACAGATTGGTTTGACCGGGTGTGACATTTACATAGCGTACGGGGAAGGCTGATCTCTCCACTCTAATGCTATTATGTAAATGGGCTTTCCACTTGGCCAATACCATCTTCTCTGCTCTTTACTGTACACATGGCTGGCAAAAAGAAAAGATGGAGCCACCATTTTCAACATGCCTAGTCTCAGGTAGTATATTCCTATTGGCATAACTGCCAGCATTTGCCTGTGCAAGCTTCCAGCTTGCTTGTCTATGTCTGCAGCTCAATTTTACAGGCTGCTGTTTGCTGGAAAAGAAAATGATTTGGGGGCTGCTTTTTATTAAAAGGAAAACCTTACTGAGGACTCCCATACCCTCACTACCTGCCTAAGTAATTTCTTCGTAACTCCTGTATCACTGGCAATATTAAATTTCTTTAGCAGGCTGGTTACAGTGCCTCATGCCTGAAATCCCAATCCCAACACTTTGGGAGCCTGAGGTAGGCAGATCACTTGAGGTCAGGAGTTCGAGACCATCCTAACCAATATGGTGAAACCCCACCTCTACTAAAAATAGAAAAATTAGCCAGCTATGGTTAAAATATCACCTGATGTTTTAAAAGCGTATCTTCGACAAAAAGATGAACAATGTGACATTCTTGATCATACAAATCTAAGACCAGTCTCTGTCCCCCACCTCCTATCTTTAGGAACTTTCTGGACTTTATGAAGTTGTGATCACCTCACTGCTTGGTATTTCTGCTGAAATCGCATGGTCACCAGCTGCCTATGTTCACAGCTCCTAAACCCTGTCATTCTGCTGCCAGGCCCTCTCTGTGGGTTGTGGCTTTGTGAGGAAAGCAGCAGTCAGGATTCTCCTCCAGATGCAAATATTCAGCCCTCACTCTGACATGTTTCACAGTTTAATTTCTTTCTCTACTACCACTGGGTCGAAATTCTTGAAACAAACAGAAGTATATAACCTGACAAATTATTCTGCAGGCAAAGTCCACCATGCTGCCAGGCTTCACTGCTTCCTGAAGATACCACTTTTTGCTTGGTTTTCTTCCAATGATAAGCAGATCTCTGGGTATACATGTGGCTTTTCTATTATTGCCTTCTTTTCCCTGTTGACAAATGAGAAGTTCAATGTTCACTCAAGCTGTTTGTAAAGCTGTGCTGTAAGAACGGGCATTATGGAGCATAGGTCTTTTCCTCATTCACAGTGTTTGTGACCAAACTCAGGTGAGCTTTTAGATCCAAGAGATTAACGATGCTTAGATGGATTACACTTCGCATCTAACAAGCTCTGTTCCTACACCAATATATTGTCTCTTTTAAGCTTAAAATCTAAGAAATAGTAGGAAGGTCTTATTTCCACTTCATTTTTTTTTTTTTTTTTTGAGGGGAGAGGGGTGGAGAGGGGAGGGGAGGGAAGGCTTTTTTTTTTTTAAGAGATAGAGTCTTGCTCTGTCACCCAGGCTGGGGTGCATAGTTAACTGCAGCCTCAAACTCCTGGGCTCAAGCGATTCTCCTGCCTCAGCCTCCCAAGTAGCTGGGACTAAAGGTGCATGTCACCATGCCTGACTAATTAAATAAAAATTACTTTTTGTGCAGAGGGAGTCTTATTGTGTTGCCTAGGCTGGTCTCAAATTCCCGGTCTCCAATAATCCTCCCACCTTGGCCTCCAAAAGTGTTGAGATTACAGCTATGAGCCATTGCACCAGCATTTATCTCCACTTCAGTGGTGAGGATCTGCTGCTGAGAAAGGCCAAGCAACCTGCTTGCCCTCACACACTGGCAAGGGCATTGGTGAGATGTGAATTCCTCTGCAGGCTCTTCTGCCTCTGCCAGCGCCTGCCTACGGTGCCACCCTGGGCTCTGACCGTGGCCCTACTCTCCACACTCTCACAATTGCTCTCACCTGAGCAATCTCATCCTCTTACGGTTTCAACTGTCAGCTGGATGCTGATGATTTCTAAATGCATACCTCCACTCCAGACCATTCTGAGCTCAGGTGTTCAAATTTCAGCTACATGACTCTACTTGGGCATCTCATGGGCATCTCAAACTCTACATATCCCTAACCAAACTCTGAGTTGTGTTGTACCCAAACCTTCTCCTCTGCCTGTATCATTTCCTGTCCTCCTTCCCTTCCTCTCTCTCACTCTCTCACTTCCTTTTTCTTTATGAGAATTCATTTTTTTTTCTGCCTGATTCCTCTTCTTAGCTTCAATTTCAGGACTTTAATAGACAAGAAAATATGCAATTTTCATTTAAGAATCGTAGAAAGTAAAAACATCCATTTTGGAAAAAACAAAGCAATCAGAATGTTAAAGACTATAGATATTGCAGCTCTGAAACACTTAACAAAAAGTAAACTGACCATGAAAGCACTAATTTGGCATTTGAATACAAAATGTTTATCACTATAAACTAAGGGGAAGTGACTAAATTTGTATGTCTGTGTGTCCCCTGTAGACATGTCCTGTTCTCTGACATCTTTGGGAAGGAATTGTCCTTTATTTAGCAGGAATTCTGATTTGCCTCATTTTTTCATTTCTCTCTTAACAAAAAAAAACTCTTTTTGTTCTTGCCATTTTACCCTGACGTTTACTATTTAGGGTCTACCTTTATCCAGATCTGAAAATCCAGACAATCCAGCAACTTCTGTCTGTATCAGGACAAGGAGATCTGGGTCTAGAGACAGGGTCCTGGCAGGGGAAGGACTCAACACCATGGACCGCAGCATGGCTGGGCAGGACCACAGCCATGGAAGGTGAGGATGTTGAGCAGCATATGAGTCAAGTCATATGGGTCCCCATAAAGAAGAAAGTATCCCGTCCTTGGGTAGGAGAGCTGGGTTGGGCATCAGTGGGTAGCTTTGTCTTTATTGATCTCATCTTCTTAAAACCGTTTCATGACGGTTATAGATTCTGGGAACCCAGAGTGTGGGGGGCCTAGAGAAGTGGTGATATAGTTTGGCTGTGTCCCCACCCAAATCTCATCTTGAATTGTAACTCCCACAATTCCCATAGGAGGAACCCAGTGGGAGGTGATTGAATTTTGGGAGCATGTCTTTCCTGAGCTGTTCTTGTGATAGTGAATGAGTCTCCTAAGAGCTGATGGTTTTAAAAATGGGAGTTTATCTGCACAAGCCCTGTCTTTGCCTGCCGCCATCCACATAAGATGTGATTTGCTCCTCCTTGCCTTCTACCATGATTGTGAGGCTTCTCCAATCATGGAAGGTTTAATGGAACTGAGAGTTCTCCATTAAACCTCTTTCCTTTGTAAACTGGCCAGTCTCAGGTATGTCTTTATCAGCAGTGTGAAAACGAACTAATACAGTAAATTGGTACCAGTAGAGTGGGGCGTTGCTGAAAAGATACCTGAAAATGTGGAAGTTACTTTGGAACTGGGTAACAGGCAGAGGTTGGAACAGCTTGGAGGGTTCAGAAGAAGACAAGAAAATGTGGGGGGCCGGGTGTGGTGGCTCATGCCTATAATCCCAGCACTTTGGGAGGCCAAGGCGGGTAGATCACCTGAGGTCAGGAGTTCAAGACCAGCCTGGTCAACATGGTGAAACCCTGTCTCTACTAAAAATAGAAAAAATTAGCCAGGTGTGGTGGTGGGCACCTGCAATCCCAGCTACTCAGGAGGCTGAGGCAGGATAATTGCTTGAACCCGGGAGGCAGAGGTTGCAGTGAGCTGAGATCGTGCCACTGCACTCCAGGCTGGGCAATAAGAGTAAAACTCAAAAAAATAAAAATAAAGTAAAAAAAGAAAGCAATCAAAATAAAGTAAAAAAAGAAAATGTGGAAAAGTTTGGAACTCCTAGAGACTTTCTGAATGGCTTTGACAAAAATGCCAATAGTGATATAAACAATAAGGTCCAGGCTGAGGTGGTTTCAAATGGAGATGAGAAACTTGTTGGGGACTGGAGCAAAGGTGACTCTTGTTATGTTTTAGCAAAGACACTGGTGGCATTTTGCCCCTGCCCTAGAGATTTGTGGAACTTTTAACTTGAGAGAGATGATTTAGGGTATCTGGCAGAAGAAATTTCTAAGCAGCAAAGCATTCAAGAGGTGACTTGGGTGCTGCTAAAGGCATTCAGTTCTATAAGGGAAGCAGAGCACAAAAGTTTAGAAAATGTGCAGCCTGACAACGCAACAGAAAAGAAAAATCCTTTTTCTGAGGAGAAATTCAAGCCAGCTGCAGAAATTTGCATAAGCAATGAGGAGCCAAATGTTAATACCCAAGAAAATGGGGAAAATGTCTCCAGGGCATGTCAGAGATCTTCATGGCAGCCCCTCCTGTCATAGGCCCAGAGGCCTAGGAGGAAAAAGTGGTTTCATGGGCTGGGTCCAGGGTCCCCATGCTGTGTTCAGCCTAGGGACTTGGTATCCTGAGGTTCAGCCACTCTAGCTGTGGCTGAAAGTGGCCAACATAGAGCTTGGACCATGGCTTCAGAGGGTGCAAGTCTGAAGTTTTGGCAGCTTCCATGTGGTGTTGAGTCTGTGAGTGCACAGAAGTCAAAAATTGAGGTTTGGGAATCTCTGCCTAGATTTCAGAGAATGTATTGAAACACCTGGATGCCCAGGCAGAGGTCTGCTGCATGAGCAGGGCTCTCATGGAGAACCTCTGCTAGGGTGGTGCGGAAGGGAAATGTGGGATTGGAGCCCCCACACAGAGTCCCTACTGGGACACTGCCTAGTGAAGCTGTGAGAAGAGGGCCACAGTCCTCCAGAGCCCAGAATGGTAGATCCACCGACAGCTTTCCCCATGCACTTGGAAAAGCCACAGACACTCAACACCAGCCTGTGAAAACATCTAGGAGGGAGTCTGTACCCGGCAAAGGCACAGGCGCTGAGCTGCCCGAGACCATGGGAACCCACGTCTTGCATCAGTGTGACCTGGATGTGAGACATGGAGTCAAAGGAGATCATTTTGGAGCTTTAAGAATTGACTGCCCTGCTGGATTTCAGACTTTCATGGGGCCTATAACCCCTTCGTTTTGGCCAGTTTCTCCCATTTGCAATGGCTGTATTTACCAAATGCCTGTACCCCCATTGTATCTAGGAAGTAACTAACTTGCTTTTGATTTTACAGGCTCATAGGAAGAACGGATTTGCCTTGTTTCAGATGAGACTTTACACTATGGACTTTTGAGTTAACGGTGAAATGAGTTAAGACATTGGGGGACTGTTGGGAAGGCATGATTGGTTTCAAAATGTGAGGACATGAGATTTGGGGGTGCCAGGGGTGGAATGATATGGTTTGGCTCTGTCCCTAGCCAAATTTTATCTTGAATTGTATCTCCCAGAATTCACACATGTCATGGGAGGAACCCAGCAGGAGGTGATTGAATTATGGGGACAGGTCTTTCCTGTGCTGTTCTCATGATAGTAAATGAGTCTCACAAGATCCTATGGTTTCAAAAACCAGAGTTTCCTTGAACAAGCTCTCTTCTTTTGTCTGCCTCCATGTGAGACATGCCTTTCACCTTCTGCCATGATTGTGAGGCCTCCTCAGCCATGTGGAACTTTAAGTCCAATAAACCTCTTTTTTTTTTTTTTTTTTTTGTAAATTGCCCAGTCTAGGGTATGTCTTTATCAGCAGCATGAAAATGAACTAATACAAGTAGGTAGAATTTAATAACAAACAAGGAAAGAGGAATGGGGTTCCTCTACCATACAGGGACTGTATCATCTTCTGAGTCAAGGTGAAGGTAAACTGCAACAGGTCATGGTCCTTAGACCCCAGGACTAAGAAGGAAATAAAAAAGGCTATATTTACAACACTCTAGTTCTAGGTACCAGGGTTTTTGGTGCTGGGAAATGCCAGTGAAAAGATATGAAAATTTTTGAAACTAAGCCCAATCAGTGGTTCAGGAGCAAGATGGTTGATATAAGAACATTTTGTCATCTGTTTTCCAGGAGTTAGAACAACCAACGAAGTGGGAAAAAAACCCTGGTTGTGTCATATTAAGAATATCTTGGCCGAGCACAGAGGCTCATGCCTGTAATCCCAGCACTTTGGGAGGCTGAGGTGGTGGATCACCTGAGGTCAGGAGTTCGAGACCAGCCTGGCTAACATGGTGAAACCCCGTCTCTACTAAAAATACAAAAAATAACCCAGGCGTGGAGGTGGGTACCTGTAATCCCAGCTACTTGGGAAGTTGAGGCAGGAGAACTGCAAGAACCTGGCAGGTTGCTGTGAGCTGAGATGGTGCCACTGCACTTCAGCCTGGTGACAGAGCAAGACTCAGTTTCAAAAAAAAAAATCTGCTGCAGTCCGCCACTTTTCCCTTTTCGGATGCCTCTCTCTCACAAGAGAGAGCTGCTCTCCTCTCTCCTTTCTCCTGCCTATGAAACTTTCCGTTCCTTAGCCCACTCCATGCATGTCTGTGTCATTAATCTTCTCTGTGCCAGATGACGAACCCACGGTATTTACCCCAGACAATGGTGCTGCTTCACGACGACAGGAAATGTCCTCTCTATAGGACATTTGTAATGACTTTGTAACTTTACTTCATCTTCTTCATTTACATAGGGCATACACCAAGTAACCAATGGAATCCTCTAGAGGGTATTTAAACTCCCAAAAATTCTGTAATGGGGCCCTTGAGCCTCTATGCTCCGGCCCACTCCCACATTGTGGAGTGTACTTCCATTTTCAATAAATTTCTTCATTCTTTCCTTGCTTCATTTGTGCATTTTCTCCAATTCTTTGTTCAGGGCACAAAGAACCTGGACACCCTCCACCAGTAACACTGGTACTGATGACACCCTGGAACACCCTGCCCTGATCTCATCCCCTTTCAGAGTCAATCTGAATTTTGACTACAATTTCCTTGATTTTCCTTACAGTTTCACCACATATGCATGTATTGCTGATCAATATACTTTTGATTAAAAAATATATGTTATCATATAACATGTACTCATTATATGGAATTTCTATAAACATCATCAAATACTACATGTATTTCTCTGACTTGCTTTTTTCCATTTGTTGTTACATTTTTCAGCTCATCCATATTGGTGCAGACTGCTGAGGTTCGTTCACTTTCACTACAATATAATATAATTTGTCTGATATTAATATAGCCACAGCAGTTTACTTTCAGCTAGTTCCCTGGTAGACCATTATCCATCTTTTGACCTACTAAGGTTCTACGTAGTATGCTGGGGCAAATCTTGACAAGAACATACAGCTAGATGGATTTGTTTACTTTTAAAATCTGATCTGGCAATTTTTGTGTTTTAACGGAGGTATTTAATGTGATTGCTGATGCGTTTGGGGAGAACAGTCCGCCATCTTACTTTGCGCTTTCTATTTATTTCTTTTTCTATTTCTCTGTCTTTCCCCTCTTCTTTCTTGACTTCCTTAGACTTGATTGAGTCCCCACTTCTAGTTCACCCCACCGACAGGAAATTTTTAAAACATGGAATTTTAAATGTAATTAAACTATAAAATGAAAGGGAAGAACAGAAATATGTTCAGACACAGAAGGACTCAGAAAATGTATGACTCACTCCCATCCTGTCTTAGGAAGTCACATTCATATGTCACCCAGCCAAATGAGAGAATAAACCAGTGAAAGACTATGTGTAGGAATCTATAAAACCCCAGGAAACAATAAAGAAAAGTTTCAGATGGAAAGAAGCACAGAAAGTCTAAAGAAGAATCATCCAAATTGGAGCAAGAGGGTAGAGGTTTCAGGAAGAAGATATGCAGGGAAAATAGAATTCCAAAGATTTGCAACCAGCATTGAGGAAATGATTAAGATAGGTAGGGTAAGAAGACAAAAAAAAAAATGATTTGAAACTTCAGAAGAAAAAAAATACCCTGACCTCATCAGCTAACTTTATTGTTATTTATTATTAATCTTATTTTATGAGCTGTGAAGCAACTTGCCCAGGGTTAATGCTTCCTCTTCCTGATTAATTTGATAGAGTAATTAGAGTGTCCAACAATTAATAAGGCTTACATAAGTATTGATCACATAGAAGATGTAAAATAAAACTTTGCTCTGCCCTTACCAATAGTCACGTAGTCACAATAATGTTACTATTGCTTTTTAAACTAGATTCAGCCACGGGGCAAAGTACAAATGACTTAATTATGATTACAGAATGAGATGTAAGTTTTATCAACTTTGAAAACATATAAAAGCTTTGAATATAGGAGAATGTTTAGTGGGAAAAAAGACTTTGAATATACAATATATGAAATATCAAAAACACAGATGACAGAAGTTGGGCAGTAGACACGAGGGCAAGAGAAGAAAGGAAAGGTAAGGACACTGCTCACCTCCTAAAATGGGAAGTCAAGGGATACTGTCTAAAGTTGAGGAAACCAAAAATAAAGGTCCAGTCAAGTATCTAAAGTTATAAGGGAATTGGGTGGGGTGCAGTGGCTCACGTCTGTAATCCCAGCACTTTTGGAGGCCAAAGTAGGAAGATCACTTGAGGTCAGGAGTTCAAGACCAGCCTGGCCTACATGATGAAACCCTGTCTCTACTAGAAATACAAAAACTAGCCAGATGTGATGGCACATGCCTGTAATCCCAGCTACTCAGGAGGCTGAGGCAGGAGAATTGCTTGAACCCAGGAGGCAGAGGTTGCAGTAAGCAGATTGCACCACTGCACTCCAGCCTGGGTGACAGAGCGAGACTCCATCTCAAATAATAATAATAATAGTAAATAAATAAATAATAAAATAAAATAAAGCTATAAGGGAATTAAAGTAGGAATTAAAAATACTGCTGTGGCTTTATTGAGGTGGGGGAAAGGGTGACTCTGTAAATGAGCTAAATCTTCCTCTATCATGCAGAAAGTCACAGTTAATATCTAAAATTATTAACCAAGAGATAAGAGTATAATTTGTTATTCGGAGACATGAAGATAAATCCCAAAAAAGTAAAAAAATAAACAGAAACCATTAAAAAATTAAAATTAGTTCCCTCTATGTAGCAGGATTGAGACCACGGAAAAGTAGGGCAGGAGCCTGCTGCTTTTCATTATAAATCTTTCTTTATACTACTTTTTTTCCCCACCCCGCCCCAATTCTTCTTTATTATTTGAAAACGTTTAATCATTTATATGTATCACTTTAAAGAAAAACACAAACTTTTTTTTTTTGAGATAGGGTCTTGCTCTCTCTCCCAGACTGGAGTGCAGTAGCATGATCTTGGCTCACTGCAACCTCTGCCTCCTGGCTCAGGTGATCCTCCCACCTCAGCCTTCCAAGTAGCCAGGACCACAGGTGTGCACCACTATGCCTGGATCATTTGTTATTATTATTATTTGTAGATGGGAAGTCTCCCTATGTTGCCCAGGCTGGTCTTAAACTCCTGAGCTCAAGCAATCCTCCTACCTAGGCCTCCCAAAATGTTGGGATTACAGGCATTAGCCACCACACCTGGCCTAAATCTTGCAATTTTGAAGTTCTTAAGTAGTTACTATTATTTATCATCATTCATATCCTAAATTGTTTTCAACTTTAAATGAAGATTAAATTTCTTCATGATGTAGGAAGAGGTTGGAATGTTGAACAAATATATATATATGTGTGTATATATATATATATATATATTTTTTTTTTGCCAATTAAACATCTCAGGATGGACAAATATTTTTTAGTTTTAAGGTGTACCAAATTTCCAGCTTTCCTAGGGAGGCTTTAAGCCTTCGTCTCTCATGGTTTTAATTATACTGTTCTTTTCTTTCCCTTAGTCAAGTATTGGCAAGTTTGCCCAATAATTAAAGTTTCTGAAAGCCTCTGGAAGCTTTCATCATAGCTACAGTTTCTCACACACCTTGGTTTTCTTTCCTGGTTGGGGTGGGCAGGAAGATAAGAAGAATCAGGAGGCTTCCTTGACATTGAGGAGGAGGTTCAAGATCTCTGGAGGGTCCAGGGTCCAGTAACAGAACCGAGTCCAACAGTATCAGTAGCATGATGTCAGTCAAGTCATTAACACTAGCTAACATCCCAGGTTCCTACTAAGCCAATGGACAAGAACCAAGGGACACCCTGGGGCCACTGCACCTGCATCACACTTCTCCCAAGTACCAGGCAAGCCCATGCTATCACAGGCTGAATCTTGGCAGTTTCTGCTCCAGTTTATAGATAGGAATCCTATCATTCGAGGTGACTGGTGAGTACCCAGGGCCTTAACACTACTCCCTATTTCAGAAAAGCCAGTCAGCCAATAAAAAGAACAAACACAGATAGTCCCAACCCTGTTCCAGTTCCCAGTCACACTAATCTCAAAGGGCTATTTATATCTCTGCCCTTAGACTTTTGTTTCTTTCTAACTGGTTTTGCTTTCGTTGGGAGTGGGGGAGCAGGGAGTATCTCAGTGTGTTTCTATTTCATAGCCTCTCCCTAGCAAGAGTTCCCAGATTTCATGAAGACAGCACAGCCTCGCTACAACTCCACGGCTATTAAGGTAAGAAGACAGTGGCCCCTACCACCAAAATGAAGTCCTCCATCTGGCTGCAGAAGGTGGTCAGGAATGTAATCTGGAGTTAGGGGCTCCACAATGAAGTTATACCTGTAATTTATCCAAGGAAACAAATGTCATAACTTCTTCCATAACACATACTCATGATCATAAAACCATATTCTCAGTTGTAACCTTCTGGGAATGTACTTCCATCAGACATAAAGTGATTTAGGCTGCTGGCATGAGCTTGAATGGCGCAAGAATCTAACCACAGAATTAGGTTTCCACAGATGTTAATATCACAATATGTATCTTCTCCTTTACCAAGTGAGTCCTAAATGATATGGTCTTAGACTGGGCACAGTGACTCATGCCTGTAATCCCGGCACTTTGTGAGGCCAAGGTGGAAGGATTACTTGAGACCCAGAGGTCAAGGTTTCAGTGAGCCATGATGGTGCCACTGCACTCCAGGCTGGGTAACAGAGTGAGACCTTGTCTCAAAAAAGCAAAGGGAAAGGGAAAAAGGAAGAGGAGAGGAAAAGAGAGAAGAGGGAGAAGGGGAAGGGGAAGGGAAAGGGAAAAGGGAAAGGAAAACAAAAAGAGAAAGGGAAGGGAAAGGGGAAGGGGAAAGGAAGGGAAAGAAGAAGGAAAGGGGGAAAGGGAAGGGGAATGGGAAGGGGAAAAAGAAGGGGAAGGGAAAGGAAAGGGGAGGGGAGAAAAAAGAGGAAGGGGAAGGGAAGGGGAAGGGGAAAAAAAGGAAGGGAAGGGGAAGGGGTAGAGAAGAGAAAGGGAAAGGAAAGGGAGGAAGGAAAGAAAGAAGGGAGAGAGAAAATACAAAAGGGCATATAAACATAGCAGCCGCTTGCCATATTTGGCATCAACCCTAGAGTAAGAAAGGGCAGATTTTGTGACAGTATAAAAGTGCTTTATGTATAGACCACAGATTAGCAAAGACAGAAAGAGAATATATCACAGTTTCTTTAGATTTCTTTAGATTTAGATTTGGAATTTGGATTTAGAATGGATAATAGTATGGAGTGAATTTATTCCCTTTTCAATTTTAATGTCATTTTTTGTTTTGAGACGGAGTCTTACACCATCGCCCAGGCTGGAGTGCAGAGGCACAATATCGGCTCACTGCAGCCTCCGCCTCCCGGGTTCAAGCGATTCTCCTGCCTCAGTCTCCCAAGTAGCTGGGATTACAGGTGCTCACCAATTATGCCTGGCTAAGTTCTGTATTTTTAGTAAAGACAGGGATTCACCGTATTGGCCAGGCTGGTCTCCCACTCCTGACCTCAAGTGAACCGCCCTCCTCGGCCTTCCAAAGTGCTGGGATTACAGGCATGAGCCACTGCGCCCAGGCTTCATACTGTTTTTTAAGGCATTCATAGGGAACTGGAGTCAGCAGGAAGAAATTTGTTCAAGTGCCAAATTCCTGTTTCATAATGAAATTTTTTGAGAAATCTATATTATATTGTTTGCCCTTCGTTCTATCAGTTACATATTTCTGGAAACAAACCACCCCAAAATTTAGTGGCTTAAACCACCAACCATTTATTTTGCTCACAAATCTGCAATCTGTGCAGAGCTTAGACAGGCCAGTATATCTACTCCAAATGGCATCAGCTGGGGTAGTCGTACAAGGAAGATCTGTTATCAGGATAGCTGGCAAGTTGGTGCAGACCCTTAGCTGGGAGCTCAGTTGGGGATGTGGTCTGGGTTTCAGTTTCTCTCCACATGGGCCACTCATGGGCTGCTGGGTTCCAAGAGCAAGCATTCCAAGAAGCAGAAAGTAGAGGTGTTAGTTTCATAAGGCTGGTCCAGAAAGGGACACGGCGTCAGTTCTGTTTTCTATGGCCAAAAAGCCACAAAGTTCAGCTTCAAGGGGAGAGGCCAGAGATCTCTCCTTTAGATGAAAGAAGTATTACGCCGGGGGCGGTGGCTCACACCTGTAATGCCAGTACTTTGAGAGGCTGACGCAGGCAGATCACTTGAGGCCAGAGGTTTGAGACCAGCCCGGGCAACAGAACAAGACCCCCGTCTCTAAATCAAAAAACAAAACAAGTCAGGTACCATGGCTCAGGCCTGTAACCCAGCACTTTGGGAGGCCGAGGCAGGTGGATCACCTGAAGCCAAGAGTTTGAGACCAGACTGGCAACATGGTGAAACCTTGTCTCTACTAAAAAATACAAAATTCGTCAAGTGTGGTGGCGCACTCCTGTAATCCCAGCTACTCAGAAGGCTGAGGCATGAGAATCACTTGAACACAGGAGGCGGGGGTTGCAGTGAGCAGAGATTACACTGCAGCACTCCAGCCTGAGCGACACAGGGAGACTCCATCTAAAAAAAAAAAATCAAAAGTTGCAAAGAATTTGGGGAAATGTTTCAAAACTGAAACACCAGCTCTCCTTGATTTTTTTTTTTTTTTGCATGGTTTTCTAAATCTACATGGCCTTTTCAGAAAATCTAGTGCAAAGAGGGAAAAAACATACATAGACATATGTCATATATTCAACTTCAGAGCTGTAAAGTGGCTTCACAGTCAAAGTGAGGAGTTTGGGGGAAGAGAAATAAAGGTGTGCATGAAGTATGCAAAGTGTAATAAATGTCAAAGAAAAGAGAAAGCAAGTCATAGACTGTATCAGAGTTTAAATACTAGGATAAAAACCAAAAGATTATGGAGTAAAAATAATCATCTGGACCTATTTATTTTAGCTATTTTTCTTTCTTTCAGATTTGTGCTTATCAAATTTAGGCACTCGGTACATGTAGAAATGTATAGGATACAGATAGCATCTTAAATCCCTGGATGGAGCAAAGTGGACTTTTAATAAATAGTGTTGGAATGATTGGTTTGTTGCTGGAAAAAAGAGAAAATTAGATCTAGAGCTCACACTATACACAAAAATAAACTCTAGATGGATAGGGAGCTCAATGTAAAACATGACACCATGAAAGTACTAAAGAAAACATGAGGCCAGGCACGGTGGCTCACACCTGTAATCCCAGCAATTTGGGGGGCCAAGATGGGTGGATCACTTGAGGTCAGGAGTTCCAGACCAGCCTGACCAACGTGGTGAAAACCTGTCTCTACTAAAAATACAAAATTAGCCAGGCATGGTGGCACATGCCTGTAATCTCAGCTTCTTGGGAGGCTGAGAATTGCTTGAACCCAGGTAGCAGAGGTTGTGGTGAGCCAACATCATGCCACTGCCCTCCAGCCTGGGCAACAAGAGTGAAACTACATCTCAAAAAAAAAAGAAAACATGGTTGAATTCCTCTTAATCTCAGTGCAGGGGGAAGCTTTTAAACTATAACTCAAAAAATCTAGAAGCAATAAATGAAAGTATTTGACTACATAATTTTTTTTTACATTTGACTACATAAATTTTTTTTAATTACATGCCAAAAAAATACCGTGAACAAAGTCAAAAGACAACAAACTGGGAGAAAATATTTGCAACATATTCCACATTCAAAGGGTTAATATCTCTAATGTATAAAGAACTCTTTAAAACTGAGGCCAGGTGTGGTGGCTCAGGCCTGTAATTCCAGCACTTTGAGAGGCTGAGGCTGGAGGATCACTTGGGCTCAGAAGTTTGAGACCAGCCTGGCCAACATTGCAAGACCTCATCTCAAAAAAATAAATTTTAAAAAATAAGCCAGGTGTAGTTGCAAGTGTAGTCTCAGCTACTCGGAAGACTGAGGCAGGAGGATCACTTGAGCCCAGGAGTTCAAGGCTGTAGTCACTGAGCTATCATCATGCCATTGCATCCCAGCATGGGCAACAGAGCAAGATTCTGTCTCTAAAACAAAAGAAAATTGAGGAATAAGGGCCAAACACTCCATAGAAAAATATAACAAAAATATGAACTGACAATTCTCACATACACACAAAATAAGATTTTAAAACAGCCCCCTTTGGGAGGCTGAGGTGGGTAGATCACCTGAGGTTAGGAGTTCAAGACCAGCCTGACCAACATGGAGAAACCCTATCTCTACTAAAAATACAAAATTAGCCAAAGGTGGCGGCACAAGCCTGTACTCCCAGCTACTCGGGAGGCTGAGGCAGGAGAATCACTTGAACCTGGGAGGCAGAGGATGTGGTAAGCCAAGATCACACCATTGCACTCCAGCCTGGGCAACAAGAGGGAAACTCTGTCTCAAAAAAATTAAAAATTAAAAATAAAAATAAAATAAATAAAACAGCCCAAAAACATGAAAAAATGTTCAAACTCAAAATTAAAGAAATACAGCTTAAAACACTAAAATACAATTTTTCACTTATCGTATTGGCAAAAATTAAAAAGCATGAAACACATGCAACAGAATGTTGCTGGTGAGATGGGGAAGGAGATACTCTCATACATTTCTAGTGGGACTACTACCGGTATGACCTTTCTAGAAAACACCTTGGCATTACCTAACAAAACTATATAAGCGCTTACCTTTTGACCACAGTCCCACTTCTAGAACCTATTCTGAAGATAAACCTCCAACAATAGGAACACACACATGCATTCAGTTATTCCTTGCAGCACTGTTTATCACTGCAAACTATTTAAAACAAACTAACGATCCACACACAGGAGATGGTTGAATAAACTATGGTATTCCCACACAATGGGGTACTCTAGAGCTATTAACAAATAATGAAGATGGCTGGGTGTGGTGGCTCATGTCTGTAATCCCAGCACTTTGGGAGGCCGAGGCGGGCAGATCACAAGGTCAGCAGTTCGAGACTAGCCTGACCAAACTGGTGAAACCCCGACTCAAAAAAAAAAAAAAGAGGAAGATTTCTATTAGTCAATATGGAATATTTTCTGGGATTTAAGTTCACAAAAGCAAAGTGCAAAAAAAAAAGCCATAGTATGCTATCTTTCACATAAGAAAATATGCATGTATCTGCTCATTTGTACAAAAGAAATAGGAGGATAAACCAAAAACTAAAGAAATTGATGACCTATAGGGGATGAGTAGGAAAGGAGTGGAAAGAAAGAGGGAATAGGATTAGAGCAGCAGAGATGAGGAGGGTTACCTTACTTAACCATACTAAAAGAAGTAGGAAAGAAAAGAACTACACTAAGGAACTTTGGAAAACAGTATTTATTTTATTTTTTAATTATTATTATTATTATTTTGAGACAGAGTCTCATTCTGTATCCCAGGCTGGAGTGTAGTGATGCTATCTCAGCTCACTGCAACCTCCATCTCCCAGGTTCAAGCAATTCTCCTGCCTCAGCCTCTGAGTAAAGTAGCTGGGACTACAGACACACACCACCATGCCTGGCTAATTTTTGTATTTTTAGTAGAGATGAGGTTTCACCATGTTGGCCAGGCTGGTCTCAAACTCCTGACCTCAAGTGATCTGCCCACCTCAGCCTCCCCAAGTGCTGGGATTATAGTTGTGAGCCACCAAACCAGGCCTGGAAAACAGTATTTTGACTGGATATTGTGAAGCTAAAGATGAAAGGAACTGTACACAAACACTGTAATCTAATTAGTAAATTTGTTCTCATAGAGGTATGTGTTAGAAATTCTGAAATCATTTTAAGATTAAATAAATGATGATGATGACAGATGGATAGATAGGATAGAGATGTATGTATGCATATGCATCCATGTATACATATTCACATATATATGTAACTATACATACATACAGTACCAGCTGTACTGAAGTGGCCTAAAAGCAATGATAACCCAACAGCAATGAGCCCAGCTAGCAACCAGATCTTGGTTTCTAAATATCATTCTCCAATGAAAGGAACCAAGGCTCCTTGAGGAAGAGGTTAATTCCAGGGCTGGGGGAGGAAAAATGCAAGATGAACCTGGAGTATCTTGTGATGCTGGAGAGTAAGAAAGTGCTCATAAAGGATGGGGACATGTGAAAAGGACACAGGAGCCAAGCCAAAGGAGCTCTCAATGGCCAAAGTGGGAACACTTTGAGCAACAAAATAAATAATGATAGTATTAGATTATAATCCATAGAATAAAATAAGAAAATAATCTAATGGATAAACAAATGGGAAAAAAGAAAGAACTTTTCCTTACAGAAAAATTTTAATGAATGAATGAATAAAAAATGAGGAAACAGAAAATTACTTTTGCTAGCAAAATCTACCAAGGAAACTAAAATTAGTAAGCGAAAGTGACAGGAGAAATAGGATATTTGCATAGTCTCAAGTAGCTCATCCAAGATGTTTGTTGATTACAAAGGGAAAAATAGTAACTTTATAGTGGAGACAGACAAACACCACCTTAGCCAAGTAATCAAGGTTGACATCACCAGTAATAAGACATATTGACATCATATATAATCTGATATAATTACTGAGAAAATGGCAGAGAAACCCAAATTGAGAGAGATTCTACAAAATAGCAGACCAGTATTCTTCAAATATGTCAGTCATGAAAGATAAGGGAAAACTGAGGAGCTTCTCCAGATGGAGGAAACTAAGGAAAGATGACAATAAATGAAATGTGGAATCCTGGATTGGATACTCAAACCAATAGAGAACATTAATGGAAAAGCTCTCAAGATTCAAATAATGTCATTAGTCATTAGTGTATTACTGTACCAATGTTGATTTCCTGTTTTTCATCATTGTATTATGGTTATAGGAGATGTTAATTTCAGGAGAAGCTAGGTGAAAGATATATGGGAGCTTTAGCCTATTATTGCAACTTTGCTGTTCAAAATTATTTCAAACTTTTAAAAATATGTAGGCATTGGCCGAAGCGGGGGCAGCCAAAATGTTCAATCCCTTTGTGACTTCCGACCAAAGCAAGAATCGCAAAAGGCATTTCAATGCACCTTCCCACATTCGCAAGAAGATTATGTCTTCCCCTCTTTTCAAAAAGCTGAGACAGAGGTACAACGTGCCACCCATGCCCATCCGAAAGGCCGATGAAGTTCAGGTTGTACAAGGACACTACAAAGGTCAGCAGACTGGCAAAGTAGTCCAGGTTTACAGGAAGAAATATGTAATCTACATTGAACGGGTGCAGCGGGAAAAGGCTAATGGCACAACTGTCCGTGTAAGCATTCACCCCGGCAAGGTGGTTATCACTAGGCTAAAACTGGACAAAGTCCACAAAAAGATCCTTGAAAGCCAAATCTCGACAAGTAGAAAAGGAAAGGGGCAAATACAAGGAAGAAACAATTTAGAAGATGCAGGAACAGAGTAATCTTATACACAAGCTTTTATTAAAACTTGAAAGGAGGAAAAAAATATGTAGGCATTTGGAAAAGAAAAAATTATCTCATGTTTCTAACATATATCTAACATACATATTCTTCAATCAATAGCCAATTACCACAAAGATCTTGTGAATAGAATGCTAAAAAAACTATCTTCTCTCAATGAGGTTTTTTTTTTTTCCTTTTTTCTTTCTTTTGAAACAGGGTCTTTGTCGCCCAGGCTAGCGTGCAGTGGTACAATCTCAGCTCACTGCTACTTCTGCCTCCAGGTTCAGGAAATTCTCTTCCCTCGGCCTCCCGAGTAGCTGGGACTACAGGCGCGTGCCATCGCTCCCGGCTAATTTTTGTATTTTTAGTAGATACAGGGTTTCGCCATGTTGGCCAGGCTGGTGTCAAACTCCTGAGCTCAAGTGATCTGTCTGCCTCTGCTTCCCAAAGTGCCGGAATCACAGGCGTGAGTTACCGCGCCCAGCTCCTCAATGACATTTTTATTGCTTACTCACAAGTTCAAATCAGATACAAAACAATTTTTATTGATCTCTTAGAGAACAACTTTCCACTGCGAGGACAGTATAATTTTAAGTATATTATTGCTCAAGAGTTTTTCAGCTGTAAAGTGACAGGAATGAAATTCAACTTGAACTTCTTCAAGCAAAGTATAAAAGGCCACCGCAGGGGAGGTTGAGATTGGTAATTGTTGGTTCATGCAGCTGTGAGGATTTGGGAGGCAGGTCATAGAATCTAAGGGAGATCTACGAGAAGCCAGGGCCTGGGAGTGAGGAGTGGAATCTCAATGCTCCTCTCCTCTGCCTGCACGTTGGAATCATTCTCCCCTGCTACAGTCAGACTTCCTCCATGCAGCCAGGGAAGATGGCCACGAGCAACACCATGCTCTCACTCCAAGTAAACAATTCCAACAGAAAAGAGAGAGCAGTTTCCTTCCAGCCTCCTTACAGCAGTTTTCAGAAATAATTTTAATTGGCCCTGCTAAGGTCACATGTTCAATCTTTTGCTCCAATCAGTTTCCAAGGATGTAGAGCTCTATGATGGGCTAAGTAATACCGTTGCTGGCATTGAAATGCACCTCCCAGATTCTCCTCAAGAAAAGACTGGTTGCCCAGCTGCAAGGAGTGTGGTTAGCTGGTAGGTTTTGTCTGATGGTGTTCTGGTGGCTCCGGTGCTCAATTCTTCTTCCTCTTTTCTTTTCACAGATGTTACCCTCCAATAATCTTTCACAAACCTAACCAACCTGGGATGGGACCCATGCCCTCCCTGGGGCCTGCACCACACCACCAAAACCGTATATAATGTGGTGAACAGGCTTTTCAAAGAAATGAATAATTTGTGTTTAATAATTATTTATAAACAATTGTAAGACAGGTTGTTTTCAGCAATGGTGTACTAACAATCATGATAATAACTCAAATCAGAATAAACTTTTGGTATTTAGATTTTTATTTTATTTTTATTTTTTAGAGATGGGGTCTCACTCTGTCACCGAGACTCAAGTGCAGTGGCATGATCATAAAAAGAGCTTAATTTATATGATATGCCTGCTTTTGCCACAGAGAATATGACAGAGTGATGAAATAAAAGACTTTCAGAAATAAAAATACCTACATTAGGATAATATTCTGTGGGAAAATCAGAAGTGAAATGCAAGTTGGTGAGGAACAGGAACAATGTAAAATTTCTGACTAAAGAGCTTGTTAGAGCATTTTTTAAATAGGTGTGTATGGGTAGTAAATTGCCATAGAGCAATCTGGAGCTGTAGAGCTAGCACAGGGTGGCCAGCCACCACCAAAAAAAGGGGTATGGATTCCTCTGGGATTCTCAGAAATACTTTCAGAATGAATGGGAGCCTAATCAATGCCTGAACATCTTGAAGTTGGGACCTCAAATTATTGTTATTGGTATTGAGAGGAACAGAGACCCCTATGAACACTTAAGAATAAGGAGACATGGAGGTTCCATTATTTACGTATATGTATTACTACTTTTCAGCGCAAAATAAATGCCATACTAGTTAATTAAAATACATTGCCTTGGCCGGGCATGGTGGCTTTCACCTATAATCCCAGCACTTTGGGAGGCTGAGATGGGTGGACCACGAGGTCAGGGGTTTGAGACCAGCCTGGCCGACACTGTGAAACCACATCTCTACTAAAAATACAAAAATTAGCTGGGTGTGGTGGCATGCACCTATAGTCCCTGCTACTCAGGAGGCTGAGGCAGGAGAATCGCTTGAACCTGGAGGCAGAGGTTGCAGTGAGCCTAGACTGCGCCATTGCACTCCAGCCTTGGCAACAGAGCAAGACTCTGTCTCAAAAAAGAAATTTGCCTTAATCCATTCAAGAATCCCTACAACCACCTCCTGCCTAGCGTAAGTAAGCACTTCTGAAGGTCTGATAAATACATGTGTTGGCCGGGTGCCATGGCACACGCCTGTAATTCCAGTACTTTGGGAGGTGCTGGAAATTCCTTATGGCAATCAAAGGTATTTGAAAAACCGTTCCAATTTAGTATGTAATAAAAGTGACAAGTTAGTCAGGAAAAGATGAACTTTGTGATAAGCAGCATTGTTATAACTGTATAATCTTAAAGCTAAAATTGGATCTGTTTCTCATATTGTACATGAGAATAAATTAGAATTAGATGAGAGATTTAAACGTAAATAAACCATACAAGATCTAGAAGAAAATATGAGTAAATTTCTTTATAATCTAAAAGTGAGGTAAATTTTCCTAAGACTCACATTTCAAAAGAAATAAGAGGATAATTTCTAATCTTGTGGCTAGTAAATAAAAGAAAAAGAAATAAGAGGAAGGATTAACTATTTTTACTATATAAAACCTTAATTTTAAAAATGTATAGCAAAAAACAATGAGCAAAGTATGAATTTTAAATCACTTTGTATTTTATCCTTAAAACATGTATTTATTTCTTTGCTCTAAAGCCAGAAAAAGCCCAGTGACAATGAGCACCTCATATCTAAATTATGGTCTCTCAATAACATTTCCCACTAAAAGGAACCAAGACTCCTTGGGAAAATGGCCAATTTCAGGTCCGAGTCAGAAAATATATAAATTGATCTGGAAACATCTTATCATACAAGAAAGCAAGCAATGTTTTAAAAGAGCAATTTTAGCATTAATGGGCCAGGTGCAGTGGCTCACCGTTATCCCAGCAGTTTGGGAGGCCTCGGTGAGCAGATCACTTGAGGTGAGGAGTTTGAGACCAGCCTGGCCAACATAGTAAAACCTCATCACAACTGAAAATACAAAAATTAGCCAGGCATGGTGGCACATGCCTGTAATCCCAACTACTCAGGAGGCTGAGGCAGGGGAATCGCTTGTATCTGGGAGACGGAGGTTGCAATGAGCCGAGATCCTGTCATTGCACTCCAGCCTGGCGAAAGAACAAGATTCCATCGAAAGAAAAGAAAAGAAAAGAAAAGAAAAGAAGAGAAAAGAAGAGAAGAGAAGAGAAGAGAAGAGAAGAGAAGAGAAGAGAAGAGAAGAGAAGAGAAGAGAAGGAAGGAAGACTGGCAAAAAAAAAAAAAAAAAGAAAGAAAAGGAAACTGGGAAATAAAGGGAATAAATAAAATATGTAATCGCCTTTTTATAGGAATTGTACCTCAAGGTAACCAAATGGTTAATGAGAAATTTCTCTTTTTAGAATCATTTCAGCTAATAAATGAAAAAGGAATATGTGTTAGCCCTTGTCCGCTGAGACGCAAATGTCCAGACTAGATGAAATGTGAAAGGATTTTACTTGAGGAAATGATTGTGTGAAAGGAAGTAGGGAAGGAGCAGGAGAAGGCTCGGAAGGCTGTCAGACTGTGGTGCAAAAGGGTGAAGGAGATGAAGAGAAGGCTGGGTGAAGCATCCTAAACTGCTCTGCAGTATAAGGTTTGCCAAAGCCATCGAGCCAAAGTCAACTTACAAAGACATCCCATGTCTCCCAGAAACAGGTCTACCGTAATATCCTCATTGCATTCAGTTACTGGTGGGAAGAATGGCCTCTGTACAAATGCAGCACTGTATTTCAAAGCACAGCAACTGGGGCCTGAGTTCAATTACACTCCATGTAGTAGGAGGTCTCCTAGGCACATTCTCTCAGCCATCACAGCATGATATAATTAGTATATGACTATTTTGCAACCTCTACTGAAAGATGCGTCCAGGCAATGATTATCAACCAACATTAGAAAAAGATAATCAACAAAAGATGTGTCTTCTTAGGACAGTATCTAGCAATACCTATGAAGTGTTCTTGCCCCAAAAAAATTTTTACCTGAATCTGATCAAGCTTCTAGGGCTAACTACCACTTTACAGGAAATACAAGGGAACAGAGGGAGGGGTTAAATAACATAAGGAGGGTAAACTCTGCCAATCTAGACTGTAAGAAACACTCGAGACGAACAACCAGCTTTATTGTGTGCATTGGGACCGGTGGTTGTAAGAAGTAAGGAAAGGAGAAGACACCTACAGATTTTAAAAGACTTGAGAGATATGTCAGCAAATGACAATGTATATCCCTTATTTAGATCTTGATTCAAACAAAAACAAGTTATTAATATTATGAGACAATCAGGAAAATTTGAACACTGCTTAAATAGTTGATAATATAAAAACTTCAGGGGCTTAGGTCTGATATATTTGGTTTGTAGTTTTATAAGTAGACATTTGGTTAGATATACATACTAAAATATTTAGTGATGTTTATCTTCTAAAGATGTATACTAAAATATTAACTGATGAAATAATATGACGTCCAGAAATTGCCTCAAAATAATCCAGGGAGAAAGAACTAATAATTTGGTGAGGGTATAGATTGAACAATATTAACCATAGTTGATAATTGTTGAAGCTGGATGATGGGTCCATACAATTCTCTCAACTTAATTCTAGGTTAAATACAATGATTTTAACAATATGCGAGAGCCAAGAAGACGTGTTTGAAGCCTTCTCTACATCACGGTCTATGAACCACAGAAGCAGTTCAGTAGGCTGGCCATCCCATTGTCCACCTCTTTCTCAAGTGGGAGCACCCAGACCCAAAGGGAGCTCTCCTGGCTGGAGCAAAGAATGCGCACCAGCCTGGGCAACATGGCGAAACCTGTCTCTACAAAAAAAAATATAAAAATTGGCCAGGCGCAGTGGCTCACCCCTGTAATCCCAGCACTTTGGGAGGCCAAGGCGGGCGGATCATGGGGTCAGGAGTTCGAGATCAGCCTGGCCAATATGGTGAAACCCCATCTCTACTAAAAATACAAACTTAGCCAGGCATGGTGGCGCATGCCTGCAGTCCCAGCAACTCAGGAGGCTAAGGCAGGAGAATCATTTGAACCCGTAAGGCAGAGGTTGCAGTGAGCTGAGATCGTGCCACTGCACTCCAGCCTGATGACAGAGCAAGACTCTCTTAAAAAAAAAAACGAAAAACAAAAACAAAAAAAGTTAGCTGGGCATGGTTGCATACCTGTAGTCCCAGCTACTTGGGAGACTGAGGTGGGAGGATCGCTTGAGCCTGGGAGGTTGTGGCTGCAGTAAGTCGTGGTGCACCACTGCACTCCAGCCTATGTGATAGAACGAGACCCTGTGTCCAATTTAAAAAAAAAGAATGCACAAAATGATCCGTAGCTACATGCAAGTATGTAAGTGAATCTTAGCAACATGTGTTAGATCTTCCCTCCAAATTATATGAAGTATTTACTAAGTGGAAGAGAAATAAAATAAATAAGAAATAGGGCGAGGCACAGCGGCTCACACCTGTAATCCCAGCACTTTGGGAGGCCGAGGTGGGTGGACCACTTGAGGTCTGGAGTTCAAGACCAGTCTGGCCAACATGGCTTAATCCCAACATTTTGGTAGGGCAAAGCAGAGGGATCACTTGAGCCCAGGAGTTCAAGACCAGCCTGGGCAACATAGGGAGACTCCAACCTCTAAAATAAATTTAAAAAATAGCCAGGCATGATGATGTGGTCCCAGCTGCTCAGGAGGCTGGAGTGGGAAGATCACTTGAGCCTGAGAGGTTGAAGCTGCAGAGAGCTATGATGGCACTACTGCACTCCAGCCTAGGTGACAAGAGTAAAGTTAAGTGGTATCCCTGCCTAAAAAAAAGCCAGAGTTCTGTCATTAAGGGTCACAAGGAGTTATTTCAAGTAGGATTGAAGGAAAGGTGTCAAGGCCTGAACAAGAGTCAAGGTAAGAATATTCTAGACAGAGGAAATCACACATGCAAGGTTCTGAGGAATGAGCTTTGTTTTGGGAACAGAAAGAAGGCCGGTGCAAATGGAGAATGACCACAATAGAATCTGAATTTTATTCCAAGTGCAAGGGAAAGCAATTGGAGTGGTTTTGTTGCAGTTACACAATTTGATTTATATCTTTGAAAGATCAACCTGGCTGCTATGTTGGAGGGCAGGAGTGAAACCAGGGAGACAGCTGGGCACGATGGCTCACCCCTGTAATCCCAGCACTCTGGGAAGCCGAGGCAGGCGGATCACCTGAGGTCAGGAGTTCAAGACCAGCCTGGCCAACATGGTGAAACCCTGTCTCTACTAAAAATACAAAAAGCAGTTAAGCATGGTGGTAGGTGCCTGTAGACCCAGCTACTCAGGAGGCTGAAGCTGGAGGACTGCTTGAACCTGGGAGGCGGAGGTTGCGATGAGCTGAGATTGTGCCACTGCACTCTAGCCTGGGCAGTGGGGCAAGACTCCGTCTCAAAAAAAAAAAAAAGAAAAGAAAGCAGGGAGATAAACAAGGAAGCTTTTGCAACAGTTCATATGAGAGTTATAGAGGATGATGGTGGAGATGGAGAAAAGCAGATGGATTAGTTACACGTCAGAGGTAAAACCAACAGCTCTTGCCAGTTGAATGGATGGGAAGTGAGAGATGAGTCTTAGGCTTTGCCTTAATCAGTGAGTAGATTATGGTGCCAATTACTGAGATAGAGAAGGTTAGAAGGTGTGTATGACAGAGGATGAAAACCGAAGGTCAATAGGAACATGCTAAACTTAAGGTCCTAATTCGAATATTAACATACTCAAAGATATGTAAAGTAGACAGTTTTTCTGGAATACTTTACATATCTTTAAATATGTATTTCAAAGTCTGTCCCATTATCTTCGTTAAGTCAAGAGTTTGGGTCAGCAAAGTAGTTACCTGTCTTTTCTGCTGAGTCCTGTGTCTTCGTCTTGGCTCATTCTATTCCTCGTTTGCACCATCACCAGTTCGAAACCTATCCTTCAAAATTCTTTCTGCTGGTATGGCTTCATAAATTTTCTTTTTTTTCTTTCTTTCTTTCTTTCTTTTTTTTTTTTTTTTGAGACAGTCTTGTTCTGTCACCCAGGCTGGAGTGCAAAGGCACAATCTCGGCTCACTGCAACCTCAGCCTCCTGGGTTCAAGTGATTATTCTGTCTCAGCCTCCTGAGTAGCTAGGGCTACAGGCACGTGCCACCACATACGGCTATTTTTTGTATTTTTAGTAGAGATGAGGTTTCATCATATTGGCCAGGCTGGTCTCAAACTCCTGACCTCATGATCCGCCTGCCTAAGCCTCCCAAAGTGCTGGAATTACAGGCATGAGCCACCGCCCAGCCTTTTGTTTTTTTTGAGATAGCATCTTGCTGCATCACCCAGGCTGGAATGCAGTGGCACAAACACAGCTCACTGCAGCGTCGAGCTCCTGAGCTCAAGCGATCCTTCTGCCTCAGCCTCCCACACAGCTGGGACCACAGGTGTACACCACCATGCTCAGCTACTTTTTGTATTTTTTGTAGTAACAAGTCTCACCACCTTGCCCAGGCTGGTCTCAAACTCTTGGGTTCAAGTAATCCACCCACCTCGGCTTCCCAAAATCCTGGGATTACAGGCATGAGCCACCTGTAATCCCAGGATTTTGGTAGAGCACCCAGCTCTGTCCATGTTTTCTAGCTGTTTGCAATATATCACCTTGTGTTGTTCTTCAGTTGCTCCCAGCATACCTTAAAAAGGTGAACTGAACATATAAGATCCTTTATTCCCCATTCTGGGTAACATGGTGGTAAAGATGGACATGGCCTTGATGTAATTTGAGCTCTTGCCTTCATGCATTCATTCAGGGCCAGGACTTGGGTGAGGCAAACAATGTGCCTATGGGCACAAAATTTAAGAAGGCACTCATTCTTGATGAAACTGCAAGATCAAAATAGAAGTATTTTTTGTTCTTC
This sequence comes from Cacajao melanocephalus, assembly GCA_963573385.1. Lineage (NCBI taxonomy): Eukaryota > Metazoa > Chordata > Mammalia > Primates > Pitheciidae > Cacajao > Cacajao melanocephalus. The sequence goes on from CAUYLG010028825.1 coordinate 33,465, forward strand.
TACTTACTATATGGTCAATATTGCCCTTCTAAAAGATAGTACCAGTTTATAATGCCACCAGAAATCAACCAGTCTATTAGTTTAGTAAAGCGTTGTCAATACTGGATGCTATCTTTGGGGGGGGGGGACGATCATTATTGTTTCAGATTATATTGTAACTGCCATCTCAAGCATCCTTTAATGGTATCAGCTTACAGATACTGAGCATTAAAACAGGCCAAGCATTATTAATGACTCGTTAATGATTATGGTAGTTAGGCCTTATTTTTCCCATTTTTAGAGGTGAGGAAATGAGCTCAGATCTTTGAGTTGACTTTCAGAGGCCACATAGCTAACAAGTTTCTCACCTAGGGTTTTAGCTCATGTCAGCTCAGCTCCAAACTATGGCTCTTTTTAGAACGTTGAATCCAATTTCTTTGTATCTTTTTTATTATTCTTATTATTGGTGGTATTACTATTTCTTTCTTTCGAAATTTTTGTTCATAGTTTTTGAATTTCTGATTCCATAGTTTAAACTGTCAAAAGACAAAATTATAACAAATTTAGTTTAGAACAGGGCATGGTGGCTCAAGCCTGTAATCCCAGCACTTTAGGAGGCCAAGGCGAGCAGATCACGAGATCAGGAGTTCAAGACCAGCCTGACCAACATGGTGAAACCCCATCTCTACTAAAAACACAAAAAAAAATTTAGCTGAGTGTGGTGGCACATGCCTGTAATCCCAGCTGCTCAGGAGCCTGAGGCAGAAGAATCGCTTGAACCCAGGAGATGGAGGTTGCAGTGTCCCGGGATCACCCCACTGCACTCCAGCCTGGGTGACAGAGCAAGACTCTGTCTCAAAAAAAAAAAAGTTTAGAAGATGTAATTGGCTTTTATTTGCAATTCTAGATTCAAGCAACAATCATTCTATGAAATAGAATGAGTGTTCTGGTGAGCAGAGCAGAGAAGTTTGACTTTATAAACAGAAAAGGGCTGAAGAAAGTAGAAACAGAGAAAAGGTAGATTGGTTGTTTCAAAGTTACTTTCCTTATAGGACTAAAACAGAGAGGACTTCCTTATTACACCGACTCAGGTTGAATGAAATCTCCTGGTTTCTGGAAAACTGGCCCATTTCAATGTTCAGTTTGATTATATGTCACTTAGCACAAGTGATTCCATTCTGGTTTGGTCTCATCTGCTGTGGCCTGGAGAAGGAAGCTAGTCCAAAACACTGGCCTCTCACAAATTTTGTTTAACAAAACTTTTCAGAAATGAAAGCAAGCTGGCACAGTGGGAGGCCCAGGCAGAAGGACTGCTTAAGGTCAGAGTAAGACAAGCCTGGGCAACACAGTGAGACCCTGTCTCTAAAAAAAAAAAAAAGAAAGAAAAGAAAAATTTTAAAAATTAGCCAGGCATGGTGGTAAGCGCCAGTAGGCCTGCAGTTGGAAGGCTTCCTGCTACTCGGAAGGTTGAGGCAAGACGACTGCCTGAGCCCAAGAATTTGAGGTTACACTGAGCGATGTTGCGTCATCGCACTCCAGCCTGAGTGACAAAGCAAGACCCTGCCTCTAAAAAAAAAATTAAGAAATGAGAGTGGCCAGCTCTCCTATGATTCACTCTGAAGTCAGTTTTGGGGAATGGGAAATGTTTCCCACTAGAGCAAGGCTGTTGTGTGACGTTGTAAGTGAGAATGTGTGGCATTACGGCAGACTCTAAGTGCTTAGAGTCCCTTTTCAGTCCCAATTCCTAGCTGCCATCTACTAGCCACTTAATATTTCTATGCCTCAGGTTCCTTGTCAAATGAGGGTAATAATTGTACCCACCCCACAGAATTGTATGGAAAATTTAAATATATATATATACACACAACATTTAAAACAGTGCCTAACACATAATCAATGTTAGGGAAAACAAAGAAACAAATCCAAAGAAGGAGAGAGAAAAAGAGAAATGTCTGATCAGGTATGGAATTCCAGATAGCCTATTTTTCTTTCAAATACTAAACTCCACAATAAAAAGATGGCAACATGGCCAGGTGTGGTGAATGACAACTATAAACCCAGCACTTTGAGAAGCCAAGGCGAGAGGATCACTTGAGCCCAGGAGTTTGAGACCAGCCTGTGCATCATAATGAGACCTCATCTCATTTTTTAAAAATAAATAAATAAAATAAAAATTTAAACATAAAAAAATGGCAACAAATATATACTAAATATTTATTGTATTAAACAGGGAAAGTACATTTTGAAAATCAGTAAGCTCTGCCAGACATGTAAAACCAATCAAACTATACAATGAATCAAACCCTTTCCCCACTAAAAAGCCATGAGTGTACTCAACACAATATAGATAAAGGAACACACCTTATTTGGCAAGAGATATATTCATTCTCAAGATAAGAGAAACATACCCTGAAAACAACTTCTGCTGGATTACGCTGGCCAATAAGAGCGTCTGAAACTGTTCTTTGTACTCTGCACTACAATAGAAACACAGTTACCTCTCCCCTTTCACGCAGCTTTCATTTGTAGTGAGATTCTCTCCCAAGCCACAAGACACTTCCTGCTTGGAGCCTATTTACTAATTGTAAGTATTTCACAATTAAGACTTTCTTTTAAAAACTTAGCACTGAAAAAAAATGCTTTCTTTAAAAGTTATTTGATTTTTTTTCTTAATATGTTATATTTTTAGTTTCAGCTAAAATACTGTCTTCTAATCTAATTCCTTTAAATTTATGCATTTAGTCAAATTCAACAATTTCGTGCTAAGCATTTTGCCAGATGCCAGACTTTTCTAAGTAGTGTAAGATTCCAGCCTTGAATCCTCATCAGCTGCTGCTTTCTGCAGCAAACACATATTATGCATTGTATTTAGTAACACGATCATTAATTTCACTCTTTATTTCAATATGTATGCATGTTGACTTATGCTAGTCTAATTCTTTCTGCTTTACACATATTCTATTTTATCCATTCAAAATATTTAGAAACAAGATATGGAATTTGTAGATTTAGCTAAAGAATTCTAAGAATCCTTGAATTCTCACTATGAAAATAAAAAATTGCTTCAGAATTAAATTCTGCTGCTTCATTTATATGTATAAAGAGAGATGGAGAGATTATGAAATGGAAATGCTTCAATCAAAGCAAAAAATCAAATTTAACATCAATAAGCAGTAGAAAGAGAAAAATCTCAATAATATATCATAGTGATTGATTAATCAATATTAATAATATATTAATATTACTGTAATTAATATCACATTGTATTAATATTAGTGTATTTTAATAAGATAGTGGGCTGTCCCCAGGAGTGAGGTGCTCATAGGAAGGAGAGACAAATACAAGATTGATTCTTAACTAAGACTAATAGATAAAATTAAGATGTTTAAAATATTAGCTAAGTACTGCAAGATTTCCTGACATTGAGATCATTCCACAGAAAGAACTTCCTAAAGAAAGGTATTCTAGTCTCATTCTCCAAAGCTCACCCACCAAGATTCCCATTGCCTCCTGCGGCCACTTTTCCTGCATTTTCCAAGGTGGCCCCTGACAACTTTTTTATCACTCTCTCTGCTCCTGATGGCATGAAACAAAACAGCTGTTTGGTCACACAGCAATGGTGAGAACTGCTGGCCATGGATAGGAAACCTCAGGCATCTCCTTAGCCCTTAGTAAATCCAGCACAAGACTTTTACACACTGGCACACAATAAAATATTTGCCGAGTTAAATTGGATCTGTAGTTATTAGTATCAGAAGAGAAATAAGGCTACTGGTTGTAGGTTACAGTGTGCCCTGCAAGGCTACTGGCAAATTAGAATCTCTTGAAGTGCCCTCGATACTGCACCGGCCCCGCAGCTGGAGGGAGAGGAGCTAGTTTGGAATGTGCTCCTGGTGTGGCGAGAATCAGAGACTAATGGGTGGAACAGGAGGATTTTATTTAGGTGCAACGGCTCAGCGGATTCGCATCTGAAAGCCTGAGACTTGAACAAAACCAGGGCTTGACTTTTATGCTTGCATCTGTGGCGAAACGCAGTGGCGCGAAAGCGGGTTATAGAAGCAGAAGAAAGGCAGTTTATTAAACAGTGCCAGGCTTATAACGCAGGCTTTCTTGTGACTTGCTATGCGGCCTAGGTAGCTGTTAGATAGGCTTCCTTAGGATGCCTTTATAATCCTATCTCGTGTGCTTCGCTATGGCGCCTAAATGGCTGCGATGCAAGCTTGCTCAAACATGTCTTTTGACCTCTGCGGTGCTTCTCAGATGAAAGACAGAAACTCACAGTCATTAGCTACAGGAAACAGGAATCATAAAGCTTGCAAAGCTCCCACGGAGGACAGTGGGAATTCAAAGGGAAGCTGCTCATATACCAAAGGAAAGGAAAAAAGGTTTTCTTCCCGCATCTCCTGCTTCACTAGGAATGCCGGAGGCCAAGGTATACTGCTTTTCAAATTGTCACCGAAGCAGCTACGTGCTCACCAAGCCGTGTCTATGAGAAGGGCCACCTTTTTCTAGTTTATAGGACAAAACCCTACGGCATAAGGGCAGAAGCCCTGCGGGTGCGCCTTACAGATTCTTAGACCCTAGCTTATTCTATCTAAATCACCATCTCTGAATAGTGTTGAATTCTACATTGTACAGATTCCTCAACCCTAGCTCATTCTACCTCACAATCTCTGAGCAGTGTCTAGCATTCTACATGGTAAACAAGCTGTCCAAGTGGTTTTTACTAAGTAAGCTTTGAGGACCACTGAACTAAGGAGACAAGCCGGTACCTAAAGTCCTTGAAAATCTAGATTTTCAAGAAGTTTTCTCTCCACTTATTGTTGACCTTTTACTTTGAATGGCTAAGGCTAAAGACTTAATGGCTGAAGCAAAGAGAATTACGGTTGTTTGGAACAAGCAATTGTGCATTTGTTTCTGTTTTATATTTTGCTGCAACTTAAAAGATACCTCAAATTTTTAAATGATCACAGTGGCACATACAAATGAGTGTGTGTTTGCTTTCTCCTCTCAGTTTTATGACTGTCAACAAGGTATTTCTTTGAATAAGGTATCTCACAAGTGAAGTTATTTAGACCCTTTTTAGAATAAGCTACAAGTGACAGATGGAAGTCCTGGATAGCAGTTCCCTTTAGGACTATTCTCTGCAGCGATGAGCTGAGTAGCCTTCTCCACCAATGCAGGTGATCTGCACTAGAGAGGAACTTATAGTAGCATCGGAAACCTCCTGGGGCTCCCCCATTGTGCTCCAGTTCCTGGTGCTAATATTCACTGAAGCACCTGGGTCCCTGCAATTTCCCACATTCAAAAGAGGCAGTCAAAAGTACAAAGCAGTGAAGGAAACAGAAACATACAATGTTGACTGTTGGGCTAAAGAGTGTTTAGGCTACTACATGCAGGAAATAAATGTTCACACAAACTAACTGGCATATGGATATTTGAGATACAGCTGCCTACTACAGAATATAAAGATGGCCACTGAGTGGACTTCAAAGGCACTCAAAAAATGTTCAGGACTCAAGCTGCTATGAAGCCTAACATTAGCCAATTTGAATACACAAGCACATATGCCATACACTAAGTAAAGACATTCAGGTAAAGGAAAAACAGTTAGATAATTGCAGGCCAGTTTTTATTCTGAAATCTTCAGATTGCTGTTATTATATTAAAAATCACAATATAGCCTTCTTAAAAAAATAAGTGTGCTAAACGAACATGTTTTTCCTCTGGAAGAGTTGTAGCATCATCTCTATTGAATACCAGTTTCGTGCCAAGCATTGGCTAGGGCCCAAGAAAGAGAGGGTGAAAAAAAATACAAACAGCTGTAGTATGATTTGTATGACATGCCCCTCCCTTTTTTTTTCTGAGATAGAGTCTCGCTCTGTCACCCAGGATCTGCCCACGTCGTCCTTCCAAAGTGGTAAGATTACAGGCGTGAGCCATCGTGCCTGGCCTGGACTCCTTAAAAAAAAATTGTTTTTCTAGTCACTGGATTTGCTTTTTGTTTCTGAAAAGGATATTTCTTGTTTTGATTATAAAAGAAATAAATGATCATACAAAAAAAAAAATTCTCAGCCATGTAATAGTGGCTTACACCTGTAATTCCAGTGCTTTGGGAGGCCAACTTAGGAGGATGTTTTTCCTCTGAAGAGGAAGGAGCTCAAGGTCAGCTTGGGCAACATAGTGAGACCCCCATCTCTACAGAAAAAGAAAACAAATTAGCCAGGTATGGTGGTGTGCGTCTGTAATGCCAGCTACTCAGGAGGCTGAGGTAGAGGGGATCACTTGAGCCCAGGAGTTCCAGGCTGCAGTGAATTATGATCCTGCCATTGCAGTCTTGCCTGGGCAACAGAGAGAAAGACCTTAACACAAAACAACAAAAAGTCTATCAGCCAGTCACCCAGGGATAACCACCTGACATTACTGACAATTAACCTTTCATATTTTTTCTCGTATTTGATTATAAAGATGAAATGCAGATAAAATTTAAATACATATTCTCTAGCATTTCTTGCAATGCTTCTTCCTCCAAGATCCCAAATAAGGGAAGCCATCACCCAAAAATGTGGTTTCGATCATGTTAATACCGGAGTTGGGATTTAAGATCTGGGCCCCACCTGTGGAGGTCTGAAGAGTCAGGTGAAATATTTTCCTTGTTTGCGTTTCCAGGGCTGGGCTCTCGCCGGTGTTTGCTGTGCACCATCTGGAGCCTGCAACACCCAAGGCCTCAGCCAGGCGGGAAGCGAGAGCTAGGTGGTGGGGGCGCTAATGAGCACCCCTGTGTACCAGGTCCTGAGCTAAGGTTTTGAGACACCTCAGCGAACACAGCCCACAAAATTCCCTGGGTAGGGATTTGGGACTTACTTTTCCCAAAGCCAAGCTAATCATTGTAAAAGGGGTCACCACGAAAACGCAATCGTTGCAATGTCCTTACCTCCTATTTCATGAGGCTGGCGGCACGAGTGTGTCTAGAAAGCTGTGGTTGCTTCCCCTTACACTGAAAAGTGGGCATGTACAGCAGGACTAGAATCCAGGGCCCATCTAAGAAGCATTCAAATCAGCGAGGGCGGGGGGTGATAGTTTCTGGTCTTACTTTCCGATCTGAGAGTTGCTCAGCGGATACCAACTGATGAAAACTTTTTACAATTTAGAAACGCCAGGTGAGCCTGGGCGCCGGGGGCGACAAAGCGGCGTCCGCCCCCACAGCGGCTCCCGGTGCCTGCGGCCGGGGCTGAGCTCCGGAACCGCGCGCCCGCTCCCCGGTTCACGCCGAGTCCCCAGCGGCGCGCGGCCCAGGCGAGTGGTCCCCAGAGGGCAGCCGCCCGCAGGCGCCGCTCCCTGATTGCGCCAGCAACAACAGGCGGTCTCTTTGGGATGGATTCTGTGCGGGCTGCCCTAGGATTTCACCGGCAGGCAGGTCTGGTCCCAGCAAAGGAGACCCAGGGGTCCCAGAGCGGCGCTGGCGGGAGGCGGGACGCGGGACGCGGGATGCGGGGTGCGGGGTGTGGTCCAGGAGCCCTGCGCGCAGCTGCCGCTCAGAGTCCCCTTCCCAGGTGCAGAGTGAGCAAAGAAAGTAAGGAGCCCACCCATACACTCCCCACCGCCTGAAGCCCCTGCTTCAGACCTGTCCCGGCAACTTGGGAGGAGCCAGGCGGGCTCTCCGCCTCCTTGATCCTCCTCCCTGGAAGAGGCCCAAAGGCAGAGGCCGCCAAGTTCGCCTAGTTCCAACACCCGACGGCTCTACCCCCTACGGGGACTCCTCCGCTGCCACCTACAGACCCGCGGCTCGTGCGCGCCCGGAATGATCCGCTCAGCCGGCCCCTCTGGTTTTTTGTTCAGTTTTTGAAACCTTCTTTGGCAGAAACTCTTGTTTGCTGTGGGATCCACAAATGGTCTGCCTCGCTCTTTTATTGTAAAAGAGCAATAAAAGGCTATTATGGTACATTTAAAAAAAAAAACAAATCAATCAGAAGCCAAAACCATTTTAATATATATAGAAGGGCACATCTAATACATTTAAAATAAACTCCAGCTATTCTGAATACAGTTTATGGTATTTTTATTTATTTATTATTATTATTTTTTTTACTCTGCTTCCTCTTGAAGGGTATTTTTATTTAAGGAGAAATTACTTAGAATGAGCCTGTGAGGTGGGTAGGTCAGAAACCCCATTTTAGTGGACTTTTAAATGACTAGTCTAAGATCACAGTTTCAGAAACTAAGATTTGGGCAAAGACGTTCTCACTCCGAATCTAATTCATGTTCCATGACATAGAGAAATGAGGAGTAATCTTACCAAGTGTACTTCCTAATAAATTGTCCCTACCAGGCAGCAAGGTCTATCAGGCCAGTGCTGACACAGGATTGCAGGCTCCCAGTAAATACCAAGTGAAGGACCAGTCAGGAAGGGGGAAGGCTGGAAAGGATTGCTCATCGGAAATCCGTCCAAAGCAAAAAGGAGCAGAATAAATTAGGAGCAAGAAGGGGGTATATACACAAAAGTTTAGGATGATGCCTGTTAAAACGCGCGCTCTGAATGAAGAGACCCTTAAACAGGCTTTGTGTGAGCAACATGGCTGTTTATTCACCCGGGTACCGGCGGACTGAGGCAGAAAAGGGCGTCAGCGGAGGGCGGAGGGATAGGAGTTGGTTTTGCAGGTTTGGGGTAAACAGTGAAAAGTTAGAGAAGCTGGAGTTCGTGGGTTTTTGTTTTTGTTTTTGTTTTTGTTTTTGTTTTTTTGCAAGCTGGGAGGGGGTCGTAGGTTTGCAAGCTGGGAGGGGATCGTAGGGTATGGAGTCAGGAGGTTGGTCAAAGTCAGTTACAAAGTCCAATGGCCTGTCAATTGAGGCCGGAATAAGAAACAACAGAAAATGTCTCAGAGTTAAGTAGGCGCCCAGGGGTTGATCATTTCTTCCTCTTTTCATAATCTTCCAGTTATTTCAGGTTTTCTAATTCCGGAAAGCCCTCCAGAGGTGTGCGTATGGTTCATGGGAGTCGCCATGCCGTCCACGGCAAGGTCAGACCTTACAATGCCATTTCAGAGAATGCTATTTTCCATAATTCACTACTTTCGTCCACTATCACAGGTTGCTCATTTGCTTCCCTGCCTTGTGAGGATACCAGGTACTGTCTAAAAACAGTACATGAGCAACCCTGTTCGGCTCCCTTATCCCATGAGAAGCAACTGTTCACCTTCCCAGTTAGGTGAATTCTGTGGTTTTTGGTTTTTGGTTTGTTTGCTTGCTTTTGTTTTTTGTTTTGGTTTTGTTGAAACGGAGTCTCACTCTGTCGCCCAGGCTGGAGAGCAATGGCACGATCTCGGCTCACTGCAACCTCTGCCTTCCCGGTTCAAGTGATTCCCCTGCCTCAGCCTCCCAAGTAGCTGGAATTACAGGCACGCGCCACCAAGCCCGGCTTATTTTTTCCATTTTTAGTAGAGTCGGGGTTTCTCCATGTTGGCCAGGCTGGTCTCAAATTCCTGACCTCAAATGATCCTTCCGCCCCCGCCTCCCAAAGTGCTGGGATTACAGACGTGAGCCACCACGTCCGGTCCAGTTTGGTGAATTCCTTCCTCCCACCCCCAGGCCCTTTATCTTGTGAGGGGTGGAGATAGAAATTCTGTTCTTCAAACAGAGCAACTTCTTCTACACTGCCTCAGCTTAGTGCCTCTAAAGAGGGCCTTTCAAGAGCAACCTCGAGACTTCTAACCCTGCTCTTTCTCTTTTCAGCCCACAGCTTTTAAGGCCCTGCACTGAAAATGCAAGCTCAGGCTCCGATGGTCGTGGTAACCCAACCTGGACTCGGTCCGGCACCCCAGAACTCCAACTGGCAGACAGGCATGTGTGACTGCTTCAGCGACTGCGGAGTCTGTAAGTGTGGGGGAAAGAACCCCCTCAATTAATTTCGAGGTGAATTACCAGTGACTAAATCCTTCCTCCATTCCTCCCTTATTGTGTAGAAAAAGTTTCTAACTTATTACAGGTACTCCTCATGTCAGGCAATCGTATGTTTAGCAAAAACAAAGCCTCTGTACAGATTATAAGTTAATTTTTCTCCAGCCCTTCAAAGAACAGTCCATTCCTAAAATAAGTTCTAGGTTAAGACAGTAGCAAAAGAGCTGATAGATTCTAACGACAAACAGGCCTGACCTGACTATGCATAGACCTTACATTAATTTACAAATTCCAAGTTGAACTTGATTTTTTTTTGAAAGACTATTCTTGTAACATATAAAGTAACCTCATTATTTTATAGTTACATTATGTCCAGTACCCAGGGGATAGTTTTCATCTATGGTTTCCATATGCATTCAGAGAAGAATAATTTTAATTTATATATTTAGGGGTCTTGTCTTTTGTTTGTTTGTTGTTTGAGACGGAGTCTTGCTTTGTCGCCCAGGCTGGAGTGCAGTGGCATGATCTCGGCTCACTGCAACCTCCGCGACCCGGGTTCAAGCGATTCTCCTGCCTCAGCCACCTGAGTAGCTGGGACTACAGGCGCATGCTACCACACCCAGCTAATTTTTTGTGTGTTTTTAGTAGAGATGGGGTTTCACCATGTTGACCAGCATGGTCTCGATCTCCTGACCACATGATCCGCCCGTCTCAGCTTCCCAAAGTGCTGGGATTACAGGTGTGAGCCACTGCACCCAGCTATATTTAGTTTTATTTACACACCTGAGAATAAAGAATTCTGGAGGCAATTGGCTTGTCGCTGGGAAAAAAACATCTCTGACTGCTTTGTTTCCTTTTTATAAGCTCTCTTACTTAAAGATCTCTAAATGAACTTGGAGGAAAGAAGTTTGGGGTGAGAAGGGCGTTGCAGAGAGGAGCAAGGTGCTTAGTTCTCAATAATGACAAACTCATCTACAGAAAACTTGCTCTGAAGTCTGTTTGCTTGTCTTGGTCCACATAGCACTCTAAGACAAGAAACGAAAATACTGTAAGGTTATTGTTGTAAGGATATTGCCGAGTTTAAAATGAGGAAACTGAGGCCAGCACGAGACATTAAATTCCAGTTTATTTAGCTCCCAGGCGAGGTTCTGTGGTCCCCGGGGAGGGAGAGAGAGAGAGGGGGGCCAGAGAAGTCGCACCCGGCCGGTCTGGGCGTGAGGTTTTATAGGGGGTGAGGGTAATAGATTGGTCAATGGGGAAACAAAGAATGGGCAACTGCATTGGTCATAGAGAGACTGGACCTGGACTTGGCAAGCTGCCGTTGGTAACCCAGCGGGGCTATTGAGAGGTGGGCGGGAAAAGGTAAAAGATTGATCGGTGAGGAAACAAAGCATGGGCACCGTTATTGGCCAGGGAGAGAGAGAGAGAGACTGGACCAGTACTTGGCGAGCTGCCATTGGTCAGGCTCTTGGCGGGATTTTTGAATTTTGGGCTGAGAGCATGATTCAGTGCTGAGGGTGGGGCTAGGGGTGGAATGCAGGAGTGGGTGTGGGGAGGCCGCATGGAGAAGGCAGGCGCTGAGCAGGACGTCCAGCCTCCTGATAACAGTGTTATCAGGTGCGGAGGGGGTGGGTATTGTCCATCCGGCTCCCAGCGAGGCTATCGGCCTTACAAATACGTTATCTTTTAATTTGACAGTTGCAATTGACTTTGAATGAGAGTTGAATTGAACCTTGTCTTTGTTTTTTGTTTTTTGAGACAGACTCTCACTTTGTCACCCAGGCTAGAGTGTAGCAGTACGATCTCGGCTCACTGCAACCTCCGCCTCCCAGGTTCAAGCGATTCTCCTACCTTGGCCTCTGAGTAGCTGGGATTACAGTCACGCTCCACCACACCCGGCTAATTTTTGTATGTTTAGTAGAGACGGGACTTCACCATGTTGGCCAGGCTGTTCTCAAACTCTTGACGTCAAGTGATCTGCCTGCCTCAGCCTCCTAAAGTGCTAGGATTACAGTTAAGCCACCATGCCTGGCCTGAAATTGAACTTTGAATATGTTAAGAATTATACTGAGTAGCATAGCAAGGGAAAACTACCTTGGGAATGAAACAACTGAGTTTGTTTATTCATTCTCATTGTCTGGGGTGATGACTTAAAGCTTCTCAGGACACTAGTTCAGTATCTGGCAAATCAAAGTGAGAATTAGACCACATTGGTGAAACTCTCTAAAGATAAGCATTTTAACCCTCTCATCCCTAGTAGTATTATTACCCAATTAAATGAAGACACAAGTTCTAATCAAAGCTTAACTGCTTAATAGCAGATTTCCTTAAATGTAGATCTGATCAAATTATTCTCCCCTTTTAAAATGTTTCAGTGGTTCCTCATAACTCTCATGACACACTCTTAACTCTCGCAGTTTTTCATCTTCTGGTCCCCAACCTGCCTCAACCCACGGCTAAATCCTCACCCCATCCCAGGGCCCCAGCCATATTGAATAAACATTAGCCTTTGCCAGGTTGTGCCAGATTTATCTCAGAGGCTCTTTTCCTTTTTGTCCACCTTTAAAACACCTAATCATCCTTCAATAGTCAGCTCAAGCAGCATTTCCTACTCAGGGCCTTTGTAGGCCCCATTTTTCTGGGTGACCTGTTGGCATCTTAAACAGATTTCTATTGGAGAACTTTCCCTATGATCTGCCTTCACTACTAGACTTGAGCCAGGGGCACTGTCAGAACTGAGGATAATGCCTGGAAAATGACTAAGTTTTACTGTATCAATGAACAAATGAATGAAGGCCGGATTATGAAAAGAATGATATACTTTACAAAGGGGTGGTCATTCCTGAAATGATTTAGAGGTGAAGGGAGACACTGATGCAAAGCTGAACACTGAAGATGGATTTTGCAGCAGGCTGTGTGGCCAAGGCCCCATGACCTGGACTGCCATTTGCGAAAGCAAACTAAACTTTCAGCTGTGGCAGGGGCAGAGCGGAGTAATGTGTACCCTTCGTTTCATGTGTCTAGGTCTCTGTGGCACATTTTGTTTCTGGTGCCTTGGGTGTCAAATTGCATCTGACATGAATGAATGCTGTCTGTGTGGAACAAGCGTCGCAATGAGGACTCTCTACAGGACCCGATATGGCATCCCTGTGAGTCTCTTATGATACCATCTCACTCAAATATACAACCACATTCACAATAATTATTATACATGGAGATCATTTGATGTATACATCTTCTGAAATTGATTGAGAAGAATTAGCTAGTAGGTGCAATCTTGCATTCAGTCATAGCAACAGATCTGGTTATATGACCTCCTTCTAGGTTCCTGCTGAAAACTTGAAATAATAAATAACTCATATTTTCAATGAATGTCATACAATGGAAGAGGACTGTTTAGGATCTACTGTGCCCCACATGCATTACACGTATTATCTCACTTAATCCTCACATCATCTCTGTAAAGCAGGTAGGTCCACACCATTTTGCCAAAGAGAACTTTGAAGTGTTTTTTTATTTTAATATTTTTGAAAAAAAATGTACTTTTATCTACAAAAAGCCTACAGCACCCAGGATTCCCAGGCAGTCTCCCATCCAAGTACTAACCAGGCCTGACCCTGCTTAGCTTCTGAGACCAGACGAGATCGGGTGCATTCAGGGTATGGCCATAGATGAGAACTTTGAAGTTTTAACAGGTGGAGTAATTCCTCCAAAGATACTCCCTAATAGTAGAGAAAGAGTCGGTACTCAATTCTAACTGTCCATTCAGGCATTTTCCATTACGCCGAGTCCACTTTATGTAGGTAAGAGATTATATTACTTAGGGTTCTCCTAAGTGCATTAGAAACAGAACCAATAAGATGGGAGTGAATGTGTGTGTGCTTGTGTGCATGTGTGTGTGTACACATATATATACAGGCATACCTCAGATATACAGGTGTAGTTCTAGATCACCACAACAATGCAAATATTGCAATAAAGCAAGTCACATGAATGTTTTGGTTTCCCAGTGCACGTAAAAGGTATGCTGATAATACACTGTAGCCTATCAAGTCTGCAATAACATTACGTCTCAAAAGACAACATATGTACCTTAATTTTAAAATACTTTATGCCTAAAAAATACTAATAATAATCTATCTGAACCTTCAGCAAGCCATAATGTTTTTGCCTATAAAGGGCCTTGCCTCATTGTTGGTGGCTGCTGACTGCTCAGGGTGCAGGATACTGAGGTTGGGGTGGCTGTGGCAATTTCTTCAAATAAGGCAACAATGGCCTGGGCGCGGTGGCTCACACCTGTAATCCAGCACTCCGGGAGGCCAAGGAGGGATGATCACTTAAAGTCAGGAGTTTGAGACCAACCTGGCCAACATGGTGAAACCCCATCTCTACTAAAAATACAGAAATTAGCCAGGAATGGTGGCAGGTGCCTGTAATCCCAGCTATTCAGGAGACTGAGGCAGGAGAATTGCTTGAACCCGGGAGGCGGAGGCTGCAGTGAGCCAGGCTGCATTCCAGCCTGAGCCACAGAGCAAGACTCCATCTCAAACAAAATAAAACAAAAACAAAAAACAAGTAAGGCAACAATGAAGCCTGCCTCACTGATTGACCGTTCCTTTCATGAAAGGAAAGATTTCTATGCTGTTTGATAGCATTTTACCTGCAATAGAACTTCTTTCCAAATTGGATTCTGTCTTCTCAAACTTGTTACTGCTTTATCAGCTAAGCTTACAGAATATTCTAAATCTTTTGTTGTTATTTCAACCATGTTTACAACATTTTCACGAGTAGATTCCATCTCAAGAAACCACTTCCTTTCTTTTTTATTTTTTCTTTTTCTTTTTTTTTTTTTTTTGAGACGGAATCTTGCTCTGTCACCAGGGTGGAGAGCAGTGGCGTGATCTCGGCTCACTGCAACCTCCGCCTTCTAGGTTCAAGCAATTCTTCTGCCTTATCCTCCTGAGTAGCTGGGACTACAGGTGCGTGCCACCATGCCCAGCTAATTTTTGAATTTTTAGTAGAAACAAGTTTCACCATGTTGGCTAGGATGGTCTTGATCTCTTGACCTCGTGATCCGCCCACCTGGGCCTCCCAAAGTGCTAGAATTACAGGTGTGAGCCACTGGGCTCAACCTCAAGAAACCACTTTCTTTGCTCATCCATAAGAAGCAGCTCCTCATCTATTCAAGGTTTATCATGAGATTGCAGCAATTCAGTGACATCTTTAGGCTCCATTTCTTTTTTTCTTCTTCTTTTTTCTTTTAGGCTCCATTTCTAATTCTAGTTCTCTTGCTATTTCTACCACATCTACAATTACTTTCTCTACTGAAGTCTTGAACACCTCAGTCATCCAGAAGGGAGAGAATCAACTTCTGGCCAGGTGCGGTGGCTCACGCCTGTAATCCCAACACTTTGGGAGGCCGAGGTGGGCGGATCATAAGGTCAGGAGTTCCAGACCAGCCTGACCCACCCTGTCTCTACTAAAAATACAAAAGAAAAAAAATTAGCTGGGCATGGTGGTGGGCACCTGTAATCCCAGCTACTCAGGAGACTGAGGCAGGAGAATCGCTTGAACCAGGGAAGCCGAGGTTACAGTGAGATGAGATCACGCCATTATACTCCAGCCTGGGCAACAGATTGAGACTTCATCTCAAAAAGAAAAAAAAAATCAACTTCTTCCAATCTCCTGTTAATATTGTTATTTTGACCTCCTCCCCAGAATCGTGAATGTTTTGTTTTGTTTTGTTTTGTTTTTTGAGACAGGGTCTCACTCAGTCACCCAGGCTGAAGTGCCATCTCAGCTCACTGCAGCCTCTCCTCCCACGTTCAAGCAATTCTCCCACATCAGCCTCTGGAGTAGCTGAGCTATAGATGTGCACCATCACACCCAGCTAATTTTTTGTTTTTATTGTTTGGTAGAGATGAGATTTTACCATGTTGGCCAGGCTGGTCTTGAACTCCCGACCTCAAGTGATCCACCTGCCTTGGCTTCCCTAAGTGCTGGGAATACAGCTGTGAGCCACCATTCCTGGCCAGAAATGATGAATGTTCTTAATGACATCTAAAATTATTAATCATTTTCACAAGATTTTCAATTTACTTTGCCTAGATCCATCAGAGGTATCACTGTCTATGGCAGCTACAGCCTTCAAAAATGTTTTCTTCTTTTTAATAAGACTTGAAAATCAAAATTACTCCTTGATTGGCTGCAGAATAGATGTTCTCCTAGAAGGCATGAAAACAACATTAATCTCTTTGTATATCTTCATCAGAGTTCTTGGATGTCCAGGTACATTGTTAGCGCACAGTACCATTTTGAAAATAATCTTTCTTTCTGAGCATAGGCCTCAATAGTGGGCTTAATATTCGGTAAACTGTGCCGTCAACACACGTGCTGTCATCAGGCTTTGTGGTTCCATTTATAGAGTGAAGGCAGATTTAGCATAATTCTTATTTTTTTTTCCCATAGGGTAGGGGAAAGAGAAGTGATTAATTAGCATAATTCTTGGCGCTAAAATTTTGCATTTGGCTTCAACTTAAAGTCACCAGTTGCATTGTCCCCTAACAAGAGAGTCAGCCTGTCTTTGGCAGCTTTGAAGATAGGCATTGACTTCTCCTCTCTAACTATGCATTCCCTCGATGGCATCTTCTTCCAATAAGACTGTTTCATTTTCACTGAAAATCTTTTTGTGTGTGTGTAGCCACCTTCATCAATTATCTTAGCTAGACCTTCTGGATAACTCACTACACCTTCTCCATCAGTATCTGCTGCTTCACCTTGTGCTTTTATGTCATAGAGATGACACCTTTCCTCTTTTAGCTTCAAACTTTTCTTCTGCAGCTTTCTTTTTTTTTTGAGACAGAGAGTCTTACCCTGTTGCCAGGCTGGAGTGTAGCGGTGCAATCTCAGCTCACCGCAACCTCCACCTCCTGGGTTCAAGCAATTCTCCTGCCTCAGCCTCTCAAGTAGCTGGAATTACAGGCACGAGCCTCTACACCCAACTAATTTTTTTTGTATTTTTAGTAGAGACGGGGTTGCACCATGTTGGCCAGGATGGTCTCTATCTCCTGACCTTGTGATCCGCCTGCCTCAGACTCCCAAAGTGCCCAAGAGGCCTAGCTTTCATCCTCTCTCTGGTTTCAATAAGTTTTCCTCACTAAGCCTAATTATTTCTAGCTTTTTATTTAAAGTAGGAGATGTGTGACTCTTCCTTTCATTTGAACATTTAGAGGCCATTGTAGGGTTCTTGGTTGGCCTAATTTCAGTATTGTTGTGTCTCAGGGAATAGAGAGGTCTAAGGAGAGGAAGGAAGATAGGAGAACAGAACAGCTGGTTAGTGGGGCAGTCACAATACACACAACATTCATCAATTACATTTGCTGTCGGTATTAGTCCATTCTCGCATCACTATAAGGAAATACCTGAGACTGGATAATTTATACAGAAAAGAGCTTTAATTGGCTCATGGTTTCACAGGCTGTACAGGAAGCATAGTGGCATCTGCTTCTAGGGAGGCCTCAGGAAGTTTACAATTAGGGCAGAAAGCAAAGGGAGAGCCAACACTTCACATGACAGGAGCAGGAGGAAGGGGGACAGAGGTGCTACACACTTTTTGGTTTTTTTCTGAGATGGAGTCCCGCTCTGTTGCTAGGCTGGAGTGCAGTGACGCAATCTCAGCTCACTCCAACTCTGCCTCCTGTGTTCAAGCAATTCTTCTGCCTCAGCCTCCCGAGTAGCTGGGACTACAGGCACGTGCCACCACGCCCATGTTTTTTTTTTTTTTTTTTTGGTATTTTTAGTAGAGACGGGGTTTCACCATATTTGCCAGGATGGTCTCAATCTCTTGGCCTCATGATCTGCCCGCCTTGGCCTCCCAAAATGCTGGGATAACAGACATGAGCCACCATGCCCCGCCTGTGTTACACACTTTTAAACAATCAGATCTCACAAGAACTCACTCACTATTGCAACACAGTACCAAGAGGAATACCTGCCACCACCAGGCCCCACCTCCAACATTGGGGATTACATTTGACATGCGATTTGGGTGGGGACAACATCCAAACTATGTCATCATCTTATATGGATGGGTGCAGTTCATGGTGCCCCAAAACAATTAAATAGTAACATTAAAGTCTACTGATCACAGACCCACAGACCGCCATAACAGATATAATAAGAAAGAATGAAAAAAAATTGAAATATTGCAAGAATTACCAAACTGTGACACAGAGACATGAAAATGAGCACATGCTATTGGAAAAATGGTGCCCACAGACTTGCTTGATGCAGGGGTGCCAGAAACTTTTAATTTGTAAATTGCAGTGAACCGAGATTGAGCCATTGCACTCCCGCCTGGGCAACAAGAGCGAAACTCTGTCTCAAAAAAGAAATAAATTTATAGCTGATTATAAAATCATCTTTTAAAGAGGACCAAAGTGAGGCAATTGTCTGTGGATGACAAAAACATTTTAGGGCAGCCACAGTTAAAGCCACAATTGACAAGGAAATTTACTTCTGTAGCACATAGTAATTTAACATAATTATAATTATTACTGATAACATATACTAAGTCATATTAGAATTATAGCAGTTTTACATGATTTTGGAACACATACCAATAACACATTTACACAAATACAGACCAAAGAAAGCCATTTCATATTTGACAATGCTTCCTGTATGATTTTGTACCAAATAAGCTATTTTGGAACTTTAGAGGACCTAATCTCTAAAATATTAGGTTAGAAAGACATAATTTATAATTTGATTTTGGAAAGTTTGTCAAATATCAAAGGTTTAAAACACTGGATATCATAAAATAGAATCCCAAGTCACCATAAGTCATTCATTTGGCAAAAATGATAACTCCAAAAATTTTTGTAAAGAAAACTTTTACTCTGATAGAGGAGACTTACCTTTCCAAACAAGACTCAATGAAGATAGCACAAAGCCAACTAGATCTGTCTCTTCTCTCTCTCCTCCCTTTTCTCCCTACCATTTACCTAAAGGAGAAAACAAAACTCTTTCATTATCTTTTAACGTCACATAAAAACCACCTTCAAAAGAGAAAACCAGATTTCATATTTGCATTAGTGAATCTTTAATGTTAAAAGTTAGTTTTTACATAAAATTTTACATATCTATCGAGTTTTAATTAGTTTGACTGTAAGGTAAGATGTTCATAAACTTTTTAGAATGCTTTACAGTTTTCCATCAAACAGATCCATTTTCTAAGAAAACTGTGTTATTCAGACACATGGGCCCAGATTCTGGCCCCACATCAGTGTGATTTTAATGTTTTAACCTATGGAAAGAAGCTAAATAATTTCTTTTAGACCTTGGCCAACTTGTTTATACCCACAGAATTTTTTACAAGATCAACCCTTTACAAATCCTTTTCGCTTTGCTTAAACCTTCAGTTTTGTCCCATTACTCTTTTAGGTTTAGCCAGGCACAGTGGCTCATGCCTGTAATCCCAGTACTTTGGGAGGCCGAGGCGGCTGGATCACGAGGTCAGGAGTTCAAGACTAACCTGGCCATGATGGTGAAACCCCATCTCTACTAAAACTACAAAATTTAGCTGGGTGTGGTGGTGGGCACCTGTAATGCCAGCTACTCTGGAGGCTGAGGCAGAATTGCTGGAACCCAGGCAGCAGAGGTTACAGTGAGCTGAGATCATGCCACTGCACTCCAGCCTGGGCAACAGAGTAAGACTCCATCTCAAAAAAAAAAAAAAAAGACAATCTTTGAAACCCTCTGAACTAGACAAAATTACATTCCCTTTAACTAAAGCCATATTCCTATGCCTTCTTGTAATCTTTTACCAAAAAACATTCCCTATACACCTTGTATGTAAAACCGTTTCTCCAGTGGTCTCAATGACATGTTACAATGTTAACTCTTAGCAACTTTTATTTTTAGTGAAAAACCTGATAAGTAAGAGATGTTAATTATGTACAAGGGGTGGAGCCTAGGACATTAGACAGAAAAGAAAATAAAGTCTGACTCTTTTTAGCATAGCTCTCAGGCATGGCTCTCCATATGCCCCCAGGCCTTATCTATAATCTAATGCTCCAAATTAAGTAAATCAATTTTCAAAAGTCAAATAAACAATTTAACCTAAAAGCAGTTAGCAAATCTGATATCTGACCTTAATTTAGACCAAATGTTTACATTTTCAAGATAATTTATTTTACCAATAATCTTTAAAACTGTCTTTATTTCCAAAAGATTACTAAAGCCACATGAACAAAAAGGCATAAAAGTTTCTATTTTTCTAACAAAATATTTGATTTGATTTAAGCATTTATTTTTCTAAGCCTATTAATCAGAGCTCTTTTATATATAAACATCACACACACACACACACACACACACACAAAACACATGTAAATATAGACAGAAGATTCGGCACTTCTAAGATTTTTCATTTGCCAGTTTCTTGATTGGATGACTGGCTTCAGGGTGGAGCCCTTGGAGGAAAAGGGCCAAGAAAGCATGCATTTCTAGGGCCAAATAAGCAGCTGAAGGCAAAGACGGATCTCCAAAATTGAAGGTGCCATTTTATACTGGTTTCTGGATCCCCAAAAGGAGGGAAATACTACGGGAGAAGACAGTGCAGTGCTTTTAACTTTACATTTCATTGCAAGGCAACCCAAAGCCAATCAGCCCGACCTCATGGGAGTCTCATCTCCCATTGGGGGGTGGGGATGTTTTCTTTTCTTCCAGGTGGCCAGGAGCATGCTTCTCTGATCCAAGTATGCAAAGAGTCAAGTATTGCTCCATAACTATTGTTAGCCATCCCTTAAAGTACACTTCCTGCCTAGTTATTACACACCAAAGCTCTCTCATAATGCAAAGTAATTGCTGATAGCTTCAATACGCAAAACCGTCAGATAACACAATGCAAAACAGAACAGAGACTTTGATTTTGAGAAGGATCTATCCAGTTTTAATTCCTGGGATTTCAGAAGGAAAACGGTGGGTTTGTTTTTTTTTTTTTTTCCCCAAAACGTGGTCTCTGGCGCCTCCTCTGTTTTTCCCAATGAGTCCCAGGCTATCAGAAGTTACCTTACTTAAGGCCTCTCCTGTGCATTAAGGATGACAAGACAAAAAAAGAAAAAGGAGAAAAATAATTCAGTCAGCTGAGAAGAAAAAACGTTTTTTCAGAAAAGCAAGTCCAAAGAAGAGAAAAACATAAAGGCCTTTTAAATATACCTATAGCTTGTTTATCCACTTTTAATTAAGCTGACATTTAACCATAGTACTCTTTAAAAAATAAATCCTTTCAGATCTCTTATTACTTGACTTTAGCCATGCCAAGTGGCCAATATTTCTGGTTTCTGAATTTTACCAAAGGTAACCTCCTAGGTGCTTCAAGGACATGATAAGCAGTTTCTTTTTTTACAAGATTTACAGTCTCCATAGATAGTTCAGAGAAAGGAAAATTCAAGAGGGGAAATCAGAAGCTATCCATTGTAGGGGGGTGGGGGAACCTCAATAAATGGCAAAGTTACCCAAATAACAAACCAGAAAGGGATCATTCCAGAAGCCAGCAATTGAACCCAGGCTACCACTGTCAAAAGATGAAGTCTTAGCTACCGAGCTATACAGCATTGAGCAGTTTCTGCTGCTTTTTCCAGAAGGAGACTAGAGAAGCCAATTTCAAGTTTACAAGCTTTTAACTGCTCAAGAAAAATTTGTAGGACTTAACTGACGTGAACTCCCAAATTCGTGTCCTCTGGATGGTAGAAACCAAAAGCAAGTGTCCCCACATGGTCACAAGGTTAAGGTCTTAAGGACACAAAACAAGACACAGAAATTTCATACAGTATTGACTACCATATACCAAGTAGGAAAAATAAGTTACAGGATAGTGTGACCTCATTTTTAAAAAACAAAAGAGCTCCTGAAATGCCAAACTCTGTATGTCTATATCCGTAGCTATATCTTCCTCTAATCTATATTTTTACGAGTCATAGGCATAGAAAAAAATCTAAGGAGAGCCGATACACAGCAAATTACTAATAGTTCATCTCTGGTAGTGACATTGTATAGAAAGGGGTTAGATTGTTACTTTTCACTTAATATCATTCTGTGTTTCAATTTGTCATAAAGATTTTCTATAGCATGCATTGTAAGTTTTTTTTTTTTTAATTTTTATTTTTCTTTCTTTGCAGGTGCTTTGAGACTAATGTATTAGAGAAATTTTTATTTTTTTTTATTTTGTTCACAAGTGCTAACTGCCAATAAGCACTTTTTTTTTTTGTAATTCACAAATTGATAAATATTTTTAAATGAAAATATAAAATAGTTTCGGCTAGGTGCAGTTGAGCATGCCTGTAGTCCTAGCCACTCAGGAGGCTGAGGTGATGAATGCCTTTGCAAAATTACGACTGAGACAGTGAAAGAGATCTAACTTAACTGACTCCATCTTGCTCCTAACCTCCAAGCTGTCCTTGTTCATTCCTGGGTGTAGGCTGAACTAACTTTGGGAGAAACTTAGTTTATGGTTTAAACAAAGATGTTAACAGCCCTTTCCCAAAGCAGACCTCCCTCCTGCCTGAGAACTAGATTGCCTTTGTAGGACTAACATTAGCCACAAGATAGCTTAGGAGTCATGCAGCTGGAGGTTCTGACCCTCCCTCAGCTGCTCCGAGATGAGTGCTCGATACAGTTTCCCGACCCTGCACTTGATGGAGATCAGGGTTCATCTGGTGCTCTTCCCATAACTGTGTTTAATTTCAGGTCTATTAAGTGTCAGGGATTTAAATGCCGTTTTCTGATACAGCTTTAATTTTTTTATTTATCAAAACCCTGAAACAAAGTGTTTTTAAAATCATCTAATTTTGCAAAGTAGTCCCCAAAAGTTTCTTCCCTGCTTCTTCCCTAGACCTGATGCCTTGGGAATTTTCCTTTGTATCTCCAAAGCACACACTTGTATTGCTGCTTCTTGACTTTTAGTTAGGGGCATTATCTGTTAACTTCCCACTATGGAAGATGAGAATTTAGTTCTGTTTTCTCCTCCTCCTGCACCACACACATGCACCCTCTACCCCTACCCTATTCTTTCCAATGTAGTTATATGGTTAATTCCATATTCAGTGTTTACATGATGATACCTATATTTGTTTTATTCAGCTTCAGAGCTGAGTCATATAGTAAATATGGTTGCTTTTCCTACTCAATTTTGTTTTTCCTGGTATTAGTCATTATTGGTTTTTTGTTAGTATTTTTCCTCCATTTACTTATGAGTCCTTTAACCTCAAATTATTTGCCAGTTTTTTGTTTGTTTGTTTGTATTTTTTAAGACGGGGTTTCACCATATTGATCAGGCTGGTCTTGAACTTCTGACCTTATGTGATCTGCCCGCCTCAGCCTCCCAACGTGCTGGGATTACAGGCATGAGCCACCGTGCCCGGCTATTTGCCAGTTTTCTAAATCTCTTCCCAACATCTTCAACACATAGATGTTTTATCATTTTCATCTTTGTAATGAAATCCTTCCTGTCCTATTACCCTTTGACTAGTTGCCTTTATTCCTAGTGTATAGCTCTCATCCTGGGATCTCCCTTCACCATGACCCTGGAGATTCCATTAGCTTCTCTGCTGTGTTAGACTTCTGCTTCTTATATCCTGTATCTTCCTCTTTCGTGGTTTACACCGCATTTGATGGAGCACGTGCTCTAGTAACTTACTGTGACAGAGGAGGTCCAGGAGAAAACAGTTTTGAAATTCTACTTCCTAAAGCTATTTTACTCTCATACTTGATAGTTTGGTTGGACAGTTCCTTACATTTTCAGAAATGTAAAGTATAGAAAAATATTTTCTGTCATAAAAAGAGGCAACAGTTATATGAAAAAGCGAGGTAACATTTTCCTAAATGTATCCATCCAGACTCTGAATCTGAAATATCAGTGCCTTCAGCTTCTCTTCAAGATGTGGCAAGTCTTAATTCTAAATAGGTGAATTTTATGTTTTTATTTCTTTTTGGTTTTGAAACAGGGATCTATTTGTGATGACTATTTGGCAACCATTTGCTGTCCTCATTGTTCTCTTTGCCAAATCAAGAGAGATATCAACAGAAGGAGAGCCATGCATGTTTTCTAAACACCGATGGTGAGTTAATGCAGTCTTTCCTCTCAGAATATGTGGTTTTAGAAACGTAACTAAAGGCTTTGTAAATTATTTATTGTTTTGAATAATTCAGTAGTAACTGTTTCTTAAGTTCCTGAATTGCTATCATAATGTAAAGATTGGCTTTGATTTCTTCTTATAAAGAAGATAGCTCTATACTTTGAAACCATATTTTAGTAAATAAAGGAATGATGAATTTTCTAAACTTCTCAGAATTCTGGTGATCTATTAAGGAAGAACTTACACTTGTAAAATACTAGAGTATGGTGAGATACAAAAGACATGTTTCCTGCTAAGACAGACAAGTTAACAAAAGGAACTGGTAAATATAAAATAGAAGAGCAATGAAAATCACATATTATATGATATTTGGATTGATTGTGGCATAAAGCATCTATTATAGCAAGGTGAGGTTAAATAGAAAACTTCTATTGGAAAAGGTGAACTATGAAAGAGGTGAACATAGAATTTAGAATGTTTGGAAATGTTATATAGAATTCACTATCTGAAATTCAGTAAAGTCATTTTCAACTAATTTTTCTCAGGACTGTCTATTGAGGATGTAGTTAAGTAGAAATCAACATGATTTAGTCAGTCGCCTGTAGAATATATCTTGAGTATGGGAAGAAAACAGTTTTTCTATTCTTTGCAATACCAGTTTCTTTCCTGAAGTGATGAGGACTCTGTATAGGTTAATAAAAATAATTCTTGGAAGATATGTTAAAAAGTTCATTTATTTAGTAATGTGTCAAGGATCTAGGATCAAGTATCAAGTATACATTATCTTAGCAAGTAATGTATCACTGTATCAATATCTAGGACTATGTAAGATACTGATATGGTATTGTGTTGAGGGGTGGGCAAGATAAATAAGCTAGTCCCTCTGTCATTACAGACTTTATGCTCAAAAAAATGGGGATTAAACAAACCCCTAACTAAAATGGAGAATTGAATTAATGCCTGTAGACAAAGTGGTATTTTATGTTCAGAGGAGGAAAAGATCACATCTTGTAAGATGTGTGAGTGACAGTTTCTTGAAAGAATTTTTAATTCTAAAGAGGAAGTGTGTATCAGTTCACAACAAGAAACAGGTGGCACTCAAACTGTGATAGTTCAAGGATTTAATGAAGACTAATTACAAAGGTGTGGGTGGGGCATTGTAGGTAATTGACAAGGGATGGTGTAATAACCTGCCTGACAACGGCCCCAGGGAGGAGAAGAGGGATCAGTTACCTGAATCCTTAAGGAGAGAGCTGTGTGAAGAAGCCTGCCTTGAAAGAAACAGTATCCTCTCCAGAGAGGGTTGTGAGCAGCCCCAGGCAATCCACGTAACTGAAAAAGTACCTTACCTCACTTTCGGATGTCCTTCTGGGCTTCCCATTGGAGGAACCCAGCAGAAAGGCAGAGGGCAGCAAAGTGTCACTGTAGTCCACAGGTCATCTCCCAGGGCACACAGCAGGATAGTCAAGGGAATAAGTGAATCAGGTGGGGCAAACAGAGGATCACCGACACAAGATGTTGTTTTAATTAATAGAAATGGAGGCTGGGCCTGGGCGTGGTGGCCCACGCCTGTAATCCAAGCACTTTAGAGGCCAAGGCGGGCAGATCGCCTGAAGTTGGGAGTTCAAGACCAGCCTGACAAACATGGTGAAACCCCATCTTTTTATTAAAAAATAAAAATAAAAACTAAATTAAAAAAAAAAAGAAATAGAGGCTGGGTGCGGTGGCTCACACCTGTGATCCCAGCACTTTGGGAGGCCAAAGCAAGAGGATCACTTGAACCCAGGAGTTTGAGACCAGCCTGAGGAACATTTGGAACCCCATCTCTTCAAAAAAAAAAACAAAAATTAGCTAGGCTTGGTGGTGCACGCCTGTAGTCCCAGTTCCTTGGGAGGCTGAGGTGGGAGGATCACTTGAGCCTGGGAGGTAGAGGCTGCAGTGAGCTATGATCACACCACTGCACTCCCGCCTGGGCAACAGCAAGACCCTGTCTCAAAAAAAAAAAAAAAAAAGTAAAAAAAAAGAAAAGAATGGAATGTTGCTTCTAATCAGCAATATTAATGAAACTAGAAAGGCAAAAAAAAAAAAAAGATAAAATAACTTTATGATCTTAGGTCCAATGTGGCTAGAACATATGGGATAAGCAGAAAAATAACAAACAATAAAAGGTTTTAAAAAGTGAGTTGAGGCCTTAGCATGCAATGTCATGAATACTAAGCTAATAACTTGGTAGGAATTAGGAAGTTATTGCAGGCTTGAAGTAAATGAATAGAATCACGCCTTAGAAATATGAATATAAAGCTGGGCATGGTGGCTCGTGCCTGTAATCTTTGGGAAGCCAAGGTAGGAGGATCACCTGAGTTCAACAGTTCACCACTAGCGACCAGCTTGGGCAACACGAGACCTCATCTCTACTAAAAAGTAAAATAAAAATAAATACAATTTTTAAAAAGTAAATATTAATTTAATAATAGTATATAGTACCGACTGTACAGGATGAGGCCAGAGCAAAGGTGTGGAGTTAGACCATTCCAACACTGTTTACTTAAATAAATACATTAAACAATTTGGATCAAATATCTACCCACACATTCATAATAATGAGTCCTGATAGCTCAAATGTTTTCTTTGACCTCAAGGAAAATATGTCACTGAATCTTTAGACGGGTCTGAAGTAAAATACCGTGGCAGTCCTGGCTCCTCCTCATCAACGTGGACCCTACATCACTCACTGGCAATAAAACCTTAGATATGCAGATATCGAAATGAGGAGAAACAAGAGAGAAAGAGCAAGGAATAACATGATTTATGTGAAAATAGATTGAGATGAAGGACATAGGAACCAACTGGAAAATCTCTCCATAGTCCAAACTGGGGCACTTTGAGGAACAAAATAAGGTTGTGTTAGATTATAACCCAAAGTGTAAAATATCTAAGAGTTTATATTGACATAAATGATTGAATAAAATTTGAATTGAGAAAAAAGGTATGTGTTGAAAGCAGAGAAAACTGGGAATTTTGAGAGCGAAGAAGTGGCAGGAGAATTTCTATATGGGGGAAGAGACACAACTCACATACAGAACTCCAAATATTTATGTAGATATTCCTTGCTCAAGGCGATCAGAATGATTCCCCACCCTGAAGTAGGGGTTTGCATAGTGACTTCCTTCCAAAAAGTACAATATGAAGAGTACAGCATGCAAGTACACTCCCTATACTGTATGGAGTAAATCCACAGTGGAGAAACCTGACATAACCTGAGCCAGGTAATCAGTGTCACCATCATTGGTAATAAGTCATATTGATAGTTTGCACCCCTGATTTGATATGATGAGAGTGGCACTTTACCTTTGTGGTCTTCCTCCCAAAACCTCATAACTCCAGTCTAACCACGAGAAAAACATCAGACAAATCTAAACTGAGGCACCTTCCACAAAATACATGACTGCTCCTCCTGAAAACTGTCAAGGTCATCAAAAACAAGGAAAGGCTGAGAAACTGTCACTGTTTAGAGGAGCCTAAGAGAATCTGACAATTAACTGTAAAGTGGCATGCTGGATGAGATGCTGGAACAGAAAAAAATAATTGGGTAAAAACTGAGTAATCTGAAGACAGTATGGGCTTTGATTAATAAGAATGGGTCAGTATGGGTTCATTAGTTGTGACAAAACTACCATGGTAACGTAAGATGTTAACCAACAGGAAAATTGGGTACCGGACACATGAGAGCTCTCTGTACTATCTTTGCAACTTTTCCATAAATCAAAAATTATTCTGCAATTAAAAGTTTATTAAAAATTACAAAAGTACATTGAGAAAATTCAAAACTATTCTCTGTATGTCCTTTATAGGTGAAAAGTTCTGATTGAAGCAACAAAAATCAGCAGACACCTCTTCAGCTTGAGTTCTTCATCTTTTGCAACTGAAATATGATGGATGTATTTAAGCACAATTGATGGCATGAAAAAAGTCAAATTTTTAATTTTTTATAAATGAATCTTGTCCCAGAGCTTAGCTAAATGGTCTAGCTTAGTTTCTCCTTGCTTTCATATTATCAAATTTCCTGGCTTATAAACTTTTAAAATTACGCTTGAAATATAAACCAAATAAAAGATTTTACTGACAAGATTCTTCATGCTTCTTTGCTCTCCTTAAAATGTCTTTTTCACTAGTTAATTCCAAGGGTCAGTCTCATAATTTTGTTCTCATATTTTGGCTTCTCTTTTCTTTCCTTTTTTTTTTTTTTTTTTTTTTTGAAAGAAAGGAAAAGAGAGGAAAGAAAGTGAGAGTGAAAGAAAGAAAAAAAAAGAATGTACGAGAGAAAGAAAGAGGAAGATCCTTTTTTTTTTTAATAGAGTTGGGGGTCTTTCTGTGTTGGCCCAGGCTGGTCTTGAACTCCGGGTCTCTAGCAGACCTCCCATCTCAGCCTCCCAAGGTGCTGGAATTACAGGTGTGAGTCACTGGGCCTCATACATTGGTTTCTTAGCAGGAGATTTTGCTTCACAGTAATCCAGCTCGCTTTCGTCTAAGAACTTTAGATGAGAGGAAAAATAATAGACTACAGATAACCATTCCTAGGCAGTTATGGTGCATTTAGCCAACACTTCGCTTCTTCTCATGTTATCTGTTAGTATTATTAATGCTGACAAAGCAAGATTTTATGCAAAAAAAAAAAAAAAAAAAAAAAACATACCAAGCCTTTTCAATTGCATACCTGAGGGGGTTATTTATTGTGTTGGTTGATTTTAAGAAAACTTCAATAATGAAATTCAGTGACTCAATTTTGGTTAAATATTGGTGGGTAAAGATGTGAAATGATTTTTTTTTTCACATTTCTTATCCTATTTGATCTATCAGCATCATTTTGCCTGATGAAAAAATGTCACTTCCTAATTTCCCCTAGTTCTCCTACACTTCTGATTCCATTGCATTTTGGGGGACAGGAGAAGTAAGAGGCAAAACTATTTGTCTTACAGATTTATTGTGAAATCTCGGTGAGACAAAATGTCAAAGCACCTGGAACTTAGTAGGCACTCCACAAATTCGAGTACTCTGCCCCTCCCTCCAATTACCCTATAGATGTGGGTGCTTTGCAGGGTTCTAGCTTGGGTCCACTCCTTTCACATCTCACGTTCTCCTTAGATAGCATCATCTACTCCCATGGTTCCAACTGCCTCTTAGGACCCCAAAGTCTGTACTTGTTTCTGTGTACTAGTTTCTCCCTTACTATTGATCTTCAGAATGTTTCTTTTGCTGCCTGTCTCTTTTGCTGCCTGTTGCTGGAGTCACTACACTTATAACAGGCAAAATAGATTTTTTTTTTTTAAGCAACTATGCTGGCACCCTGGGGTAGTCAACACAGAGTTGGCATGAACCAAGGCCAGAATGCCAACCAAAAATAGATTCCAAGACAAAGAGACCAAAAAAATTCACTATATCATGATAAAAGGGTCAGTTCAGCAAGAGGATATAACAATTTTAAATGTATAATGCACCCAACACTGGAGTACCCAGATATGTAAAGGAAATATTATTAAGAGCCAAAGAGGTTGGGTGCAGTGGCTCATGCCTGTAATCCCAGCACTTTGGGAGGCTGAGGCAGGTGGATCCCCTGAGGTCAGGAGTTCAAGACCAGCCTGGCCAACATGGTGAAACCCCTCTAATAAAAATACAAAAAAAAAAAAATTAGCTGGGCGTGGTGGAGCACGCCTGTAGTCCCAGTTCCTTGGGAGGCTGAGACAGAAGAATTGCTTGAACTCAGGAGGTGGAGGTTGCAGTGAGCCAAGATCATGTCACTGTACTTCAGCCTGGATGACAGACCTAGATTCCATTTCAAAAAAAAAAAAAAAGAAAATTGCTAAAGAGAGAGTTAGGCCCCAATACAATAATAGCTGAAGACTTCAACACCCCTCTTTCACCGCTGGACAGATCTTCCAGACAGAAAAATCAACAAAGAAACATCAGACTTAATCTGCACAATAGATCAAATGGATCCAGTAGATAATTACAGAACATTTCCTCCCATGGCTATGGAATACACATGCTTTTCCTCAGCATATGGATCATTTTCAAGGATAGACCATTTTAATAAGAAATTTAAAAATTTCTGGAACAAACGCTAATGGAAGCACAACATACCAAA
This sequence comes from Cacajao melanocephalus, assembly GCA_963573385.1. Classification (NCBI taxonomy): domain Eukaryota; kingdom Metazoa; phylum Chordata; class Mammalia; order Primates; family Pitheciidae; genus Cacajao; species Cacajao melanocephalus. The sequence continues at coordinate 63,618 of CAUYLG010028825.1, forward strand.
ACCTATGGGATACAGCAAAAGCAGTAATAAGAGGGAAGCTTATACTTACAGTGCCTACATCAAAAAGAGGAAAAACTTCCAATAAACAATCTAATGATGCATCCTAAAGAATTAGAAAAACAAGGGCAAACCAAATCCGAAATTAGTAGAAGAAATAATAAAGATCAGAGCAGCAATAAATGAAATTGGGCCAGACATGGTGGCTCATACCTATAATCCCAGCACTTTGGAAGGCTGAGGTAGGTGTATCACGAGGTCAGGAGATTGAGACCATCCTGACAAACACAGTGAAATCCTGTCTCTACTAAAAATACAAAAAATTAGCCGGGCATGGTGGCATGCGTTTGTATTCCCAGCTACTCAGGAGGCTGAGGGAGGAGAATCACTTGAACCCAGGAGGCAGAGGTTGCAGTGAGCTGCAATCACACCTCTGCGCTACAGCCTGGGCAACAGAGCAGGACTCTGCTTCAAAAAAAGAAAGAAAGAAAGAAAGAAATGAAATGAAATGAAGATGAAGTAAACAATACAAAAGTCAATGAAACAAAAAGTTGGTTTTTTGAAAAGTTAAGCAAAATTGATCTCCTTCAGCCAGACTAAGAAAAAAAGAGATCTAAAATTTACCTTCAGTATTGAAAATAATGCCAGGATGAAATACACAGCATAGTCAGTTGGCGTTATGTGTAAAGGGGGAGAGGCCATACATGATTAAATCATTTGGCAGAAGGGATTTCTTGTATTTTGGTCTGCATTTTCACTTCTATGATCTTCAAAACACTCACTGCACTTGTATTTGGGGAATGGTTGTGGTCTACAAATTTTGTAAGTACATGTTGCCCATCTGAAAGTCTGGTTATTTCTCAGCCATTGCAATTAGGTGATTTTCTACTTTCACAGCACTAACAACAATTAGCTTTTAAACTGTTTCACCGTTAAGTAGCCTCATACACTTATTGCAGGCTTTTTGCAAGGGAACAATTTCACAGATCTCTTCCAAGAAACGATATTCAGCTTCCCCAAAACCAAATCTGTGTTAGTCAGAGTTCTCTAGACAGAACCAATTGGATATGAGAGGAAATTTATTAGGGAACTTGGCTCATGCAATTATGGTGGCTGAAAAGACCCATGATGAGGCCATCCAAAAGCTGGAGACCTTGAGATACAGGTCTCATGGCTCAGTCCAACTCCAAAGGCCTCAGAACCAGGAAAGTCGATGGTATAAATCTCGGTCTGAGGCCAAAAGCCTCCGGACTTGGGGGCTACTGGTGTAAGTCCTGGAGTCCAAAGGTTGGCAAACCTGGAGTTCTGATGTCCAAGACAGGAGAAGAAAAGTCTGTCCCAGCTCCCAGAGAGAGACCAATTTGCTTTCTGTATTTCTTCTCTTTGGGACCCTGGTGGAGTAGTTGACGCCCATTAACAATGAGAGCAGAAAAATAATAATAATAATAATAATAATAATAATAAAAGCCGGGCGTGGTGGCTCACACTTGTAATCCCAGCACTTTGGGAGGCCGAGGCGGGCCAATCACCTGAGGTCAGGAGTTCAAGACCAGCCTGGCCAACATGGTGAAACCCTGTCTCTAAAAAATAAATAAATAAATAAAATAAAATAAAAAAACAATGAGAGCAGATCTTCCCCACTTAGTCCACTCAGACTCACACTCTCATCTCTGGAAACACCCTCCCAGCCACATCCAAAATAATGCTTTACCAGGTTTCTAGGTATTCCTTAATCCATTCAAGTTGGCACCTAAAATTATGTCCACAGTCCACCCCTTGTCAATTTGGCACTCATTTGCATCCCCTTAAACCATACTTAATTTCCAAATAAAGACAAGAAGGTTATAGTTCTGCCTGACATGACACAACTAACATGATGCAACCATCCTGTGTACAACCAAAAAACATCCCCTTCCCCAGAATTTGGCTTTCAGGGTTTCAACACTGAGGATTTTAATCTTTTGGGATTGTAATTTTCAGGATTTTAGATGTTAGAGATTTAGACTTTAGAGATTTTGAACTTTAAAGATTTTGATTTTTGGGAACATCAACATTCGGGGTTTGGAATTTGGGATTGTGTCTTTCAGGATTATGATTGGCACCAGTATTTCATCTACATTATCAAATTTGTGAGCATAGAGCTGCTTATTATATTTCTATATTATCCTAGTACTATTCATCAGCTGTATAGCAATGGGCCCTATTTCACTTCTGATATTAATCATTAGTCTTCTCTTTTTTAATCTCAGCCTGGCTAGAGTCTTACCAATTTCATTGATCTTTCCAAAAACTGGCTTTTGGTTTCATTGATGTCTGCTCTAATCATCTCTAATTTTTATTATTTCTATTTATTTATTGTAATTATTTAATATTAAATTTAAAAAATACTTTTTAATAGGGTTTTGCCATATTGCCCAGGCTGGTCTTGAACTCCAGGGCTCAAGCAATCCACCCAAAGTGCTAGCACTACAGGCATTAGCCACCGTGCCCAGCCAATTTTTATTATTTTTCTTTTTTGTATTTAATTTTCACTTCTTTTTCTAGTTTCCTAAAGTGGAAGCTTAGTTTATAGCTATTAGGTCTTTCTTCTTTTCTAAACTATGCATTCAATGCTGTAAATTTTCCTCTAAGCACTGCTTTCGCTGGATTCCATAAATTTTGATAAGTTGTAGTTTCATTTTTGGTCCAAAATATTTTTTTCTTTGATTTGTATTGTGTGTTTTTTAATCTCCAAATGTTTTGAGATTTTCAGCTATCTTTCTGTTATTAATTTCTAGCTTAATTCCATTGTGAGCCAGGCATGGTGGCTCACACCTGTAATTCCAGCACTTTAGGATGCCAAGGCTGGCAGATCGCCTGAGCTCAGGAGTTCAAGACCAGCCATGGCCAATATGATGAAACCCTATCTCTACTAAAAATACAAAAATTAGCCTGGTGTGGTGGTGGGCACCTATAATCCCAGCTACTTGGGCGGCTAAGGCAGGAGAATCACTTGAACCTGGGAGGCAGAGGTTGCAGTGAGCTGAGATTATTCCACAGCACTACAGCCTGGGTGACAAGAGCAAAACTCTGTCTCAAAAAAAGAAAAAAGAAAATCCATTGTCATCTGAGAATATACAGTGTATAATTTCTGTTCTTTTAAATTTTAAGATGTGTTTTAAATCCCAGGTTGGTCTACCTCGGTGAATGCTCCATGTGAGCTGAGAAGAATGAGGACTCTGCTGTTACAGGATGAAGCAGTCTATGGATGTCAGTTATATCCAGTTGGCTGGTGGTGCTGTTGAGTTCAACAATGTCCTTACTGATTTTCTACTTGCTGGATCTGTCCTTTGCTGATGATAGGCATTGAAGTTAAGGTCTCCAACTATAATAGTGGATTCATCTATTTCTCCTTGCAGTTTTATCAGTTTTCACCTCATGTATTTTTCTGATACTCTGTTGTTGACACTCTGATTTTATTTTTAAATTTATTTTATTTATTTTGAGACAGAGTTTTACTCTGTTTCCCAGGCTGGAGTGAAGTGCCATGATCCCAGCTCACTGCCTCTGCCCCGAGGATTCAGGCGATTCTCCTGCCTCAGCCTCTAGAGTAGCTGGGATTACAGGCACCTGCCACCATACCTGGCTAATTTTTTTATTTTTAGTAGAGATGGGGTTTCACCATGTGGCCAGGCTGGTCTTGAACTCCTGACCTCAGGTGATCCACCTGCCTCAGCCTCCCAAAGTGCTAGGATTACAGGTGTGAGCCATCCCACAAACACTCTGGTTTTAAATAAGCATTTTATCATTCAATTTCTCTCCTCTCTTAGTATAATAATTATATTCCTTAAATTTTTTTTTTTAGTGGTTGCTTTTGAGTTTGCAATATACATTTATAACTAATCTAAGTCAACTTTCAAATAACACTATACTGTTTCATAATAGTGCGGGTACTTCATAACAGGGTATTCCCAATTCCTTCGTCCCATGGTTTATACTATATTCATTTCACTTATCCTTAGTCTATAACTATCCACGCATTGTTGCTATAATTCCTTTAAATAAAGTTATCTACTATATCAACTTAAAAATTTGTTTTTTTTCTTCAATTTGATTTTCTCTTTGCTTTTCTCAACATTTGAAGGATAATTTTGTTGGATAAAATCCTATGTTTGTGATGTTTTTCTTTTACATCTTAAATATTTCCATTCTGCTCTTGCTTGCATTTCTGACAAGAAATCCAAAGTTATTCATGTTTCCTATATGCATTTTTCTTTGTTTCTCTATTTGCATTTTTTCTTCTGGCTTCTTTCAAGATTTTATGTTTTTAGTTTTCTACAGTTTAGATGTATGCCTAGGTGTCAATTTTTTGGTAATCTGCTTGGCTTTTTCTTAGCTTCCTGGACCTGTGGTTTAGTGTCTATTATTTTCAGAAAATGCTTAAACATTATTTCAAGTATTTCTTTTCTTCCTCTTTCTTTTCCTTCTGGTATCCTCATTACACATGTGACACTTTTTATATTGTTCTCCAGTTCTTGGACATTCTGTTCCACTTTATTTCATTCCTTTTTCTCTTTGCATTTCAGTTTGGGAAGTTTCTATTGACATATTTCAGGCTGTTTCTTTCCTTGGCCAACTAGTCTAATAATAAGCCCATTAAAGGCATTCATTTCTGTGATAGTGTTTTTTATTTCTAGTATTTTAAATCTTAAGAGTTCCCATCTCTGTGTTTATATTACCTGTCTGTTCTTGAATGTCATCTACTTTTTCCCATTAGAGCCCTCAGCATGTTTTTAATCACAGTTTTAAATTGCCGGCTCTGATCATTCCAGCACTCCTGCAAGATCTCAGTCTGGTGCAGGTGCTTGATATATCTCTTCAGATTGTGTTTTTTCTAACCTTTTAGAATGCTTTATTATTTTTTAGTTGAAAGCCAGACATGATGTATCACGTAATAGGTACTATTTTTTTGAGACAGAGTCTTGCTCTCTTTCCCTGGCTGGAGTGCAGTGGCACAATCTCGGCTCACTGCAACCTCTGCCTCCCAGGTTCAAGTGATTCTCCTGCCTCAGCCCCCCGAATAGCTGGGATTGCAGGCGTGTGCCACCATACCCAGCTAACTTTTCTGTTTTTAGTAGAGATGGGGTTTTACCATGTTACCCAGGCTAGTCTCAAAACTCGTGGTATCAGTGATCCACCTGCTTCAGCCTCCAGTGCTGGTTACAGGCATGAGCCACCACGCCCAGCCAGTAATTAGGCTTTTAATATGAGGCTTTATATTAATTTGGGTAGGAGGTGGGCTGTATTTGAGGTTTACTGTAGCTGTCATCATTACCATTTTACTTTATATATATATATATTTATTTTTACCATTTAAGAAAATATCCAAATAGTTACCATATGGTGTTCCTACCAATAACTGACCAGCAGCCTCTTCTCCCAATTGTGATTCTCTGTATTTGCCTGTCTCTCCAGGGTTTTGAGTGGTGGTTTGCCTTATGACTTTAATTCTTCCATGGATCTAAGAAAAGCCATTGATATTCCAATCTGTTCAGTTTTTGTTTGTTTGTTTGTTTTTGCTGTAAGGAAGGATGTGATGACTTCCAAGCTCTTTCCATGTTGGAGCTGACACTGGAAATCACCTACATACTTTTTTAAGCCCTTTTCCCATTTTTTTTTTCTATAAAGCCCAGCTAAAACAACCCTCTGTGGAGCTTTCCCTGACTTCTCTCTGCTAATGAAGAGCTACTCTCTGTGTGCTCTAGTACTTGGAGCAAATGCAAGTAGTAAACTTACTGTCTCTTGGCTCTTTGACTCTGGATGCCTGGAGAACAGGCATTATGACTCATCTTTGTATTTTCAGCCTATGGCATAAATCAATGTCTGCTGAATTGAAGAAAAAGGGAACAAAGTACTCTTCGCTAACTAAAAACAAAGTACTACTTTTATTTGGCTCATTTCTCCATTTATTAGAATAACCACATTTGGAGAGGCACGAAGCACTTAAGTTTTACATGACTACAAAGTTATCACAAATCTCAAACTTTTTAGCCACAGGTATTTCACCTACTCTGTTTAAAGAAAAAGCTTTCAAAACATCTGAGTTAGCTTAATACACAGAAACCCTGAAATATACGGGAACTACATATTTTTAAATGCTTGTACTTCCTGCTCTAATAATGTCTTCTTTAAACGGAATCCAGCATAAAAGGGATTGAAATGTGTAAGGTCATGATGCAAATGCTTTGGAGATAGTGAAACTGATCTGCACAACATGGAAAAAGATGTCATGTGCACAGAAGTTCTGCAAGGATTCATTGAGCCATCTGGGCTTCCATGGCTTGTGCTGTCCATTCTGGTGCTGTTTGACTAATTTTCTCCAAAAGGTTATTCACTTGGAAACAAAGTGATTGGATCTGCTTGTCCCACGTTGGCAGGGCTTCTCGTGCTAAGGGAAAAAAATATATACAAAATTAAATTCTTTGTATTCATAGCAAAGATGAGTTAAAAGATACATACTTTTCACATGCCTATTCTTGGAACAGGCATGTTCCTTTTTAATATCTAAAAAAAAAAGAAAAAAATCTATTCAAAGAAAAAAATAAGAACAATAAATACTTTGATTAGCTTTTAAAAGTCTAAAAATCTTGGCTAATAAAACTAGGCTATTTAAACAGTTAAGAAAAGTGTTTCTTCTTTTTTGTAATTTCTAGCATTTCAAAAGTACCCAAATTACTGGCACAAAGTATAAAACAAAACGAATACATACAGATACATGTCATTACTATTACTAGTGAAAACGAAATAAAACCAACTAACCCAACAACCTCAACCACAACAAAAAAAAGACTGAAGCTGTCTTTTCATCACTAAGGCTTGCGGATTCATAAGACACTGCCACCTACTGGGGAAAGCAAGTCTATTTACACATTCAAATCTGTCTCTACCTGACTCTGAAGGATAAATACCATAACATTTAAACCCCTCAAAAAAAGGATTCTTGAATCCGCAACGGTTTTCTCTATACCAGCACTATATAGTTAGAAATAAAACACTGAAAGGAATGTACCATTCAAAACAGCACCAAAATTTACAAAAAAAGGGCACAGATTTACTGAAAAAGCAACCTGTAGAATATTAATACAGGACAAAAGATAACTTGAGTAGACACAAATCAAAATCCCAGGTGGAAATATACAATAATATAAAAATATCAATCCTTCTCCTTTAATACATAAATTTAAAGAAATTCCAAAGACAATCCCCGTTTTCTATTTTGCTTTCTAACCAGGGCAAAATTATTAAAGTTAACATAAAAAATCGGTGTTTGAGAATGGCCGAGATAATTCTGAAAATGAAAATCAGTGGTGGAATTGAGGTATATCCATCCAATGGAATGCTATTCAGCTATAAAAAGGAATGAAGCACTGATTACCTGCCATGACATGGACGAACCCTAAAGATACTATGCTGAGTGAAATCAGCCAAAAGGTCACATATTGTATGATTCCTTTTAAATGACTATCCAGACTAGGTAACTCCAGAGACAGAAGATGGATTGGTGGTTTCCAGAAGCTGGGGGAAGGAAGGAATGGAGAGTAACTGCTTAAAGGGTAAGGGCTTCCTTTAGGAATATGAAAATGTTCTGGAACTAGACAGAGATAGAGGTTGTACAACATTGTAAATGTACTACAGGCCAGTGAATTGTTTACTTTAAAATGGCTACTGTTCTGTTTTGTGAATGTCCTTCTTTTTTTCCTTTCTCCTGTAGAAATGGGGTCTTGCTATGTTGCCTAGGCTGCTCTTGAATTCTTGAGCTCCAGCAATTCTTCCATCTCAGCCTCCCAAAGCATTAGGGTCACAATTGTAAGCCACTGTGCCTAGCCCATGTGAATTTCAATTTAACAACAACAACAAAAAAGTACTGGGAAGCAGTAGTTGCTTTACCAGTACTAAAATTTACTATAAATTTATTATATTGTTGCACATCAGTGGAACCAGAGTACAGAAACAGATCCAAACATATACAAGGAACCAAATCAGGTATGTCAAAGATCACAATTTAATCAGAAAGAATGTTTTATTTAACAAATGATACTTGGATAATTCACTATTCACCTAGAAAAAAAAAAAAAAACAACTAGACCAAAACCTAAAATTATCCACAAAAATCAACAGTAGATGGATTAAATTTCTAAATGTAAAACAACAGTATTAGAAAAATTTAGGAAAACACTAGTTTTATTCCAAGGTAGGAATAAATTTCTTAATACAGGAAATTCAAAAGCCATAAAATAAAACATTGACCTATTTGGGTGCAAAAGCTTAAAAATGTGATTATGTTATGCATTGTCTTCCAGAAGAAAAGCTGAATAAATTTCTTTTTTTTTTTTTTTCTAAGAAAGAAAAAGAGTGGAAAGAAAGAAAGAGTGAAAGAAAGAAAAAAAGAATGTAAGAAAGAAAGAAAGAGGAAGAGAAAGAGGGAGAGAGAACGGGATTCTTGTTCTATTGCCCAGGCTAGAATGCAGTCTAAAAATGGGTATTAAAAACCTCTTTTATGCCAATAATTGTGCTTAACAAT